>VMDO01032637.1:6681-18867 GCA_007922755.1 Pedetes capensis | reverse complement strand
TATGTATCATTGATTTATCCTTTAAAGCATCATTCAACCTCAGCAATTAGTAAGTGCCAGGCAATGTTTTATTGTTTCTGTAAAACATAGGCATCACAACACATCGAAAACACCTCCTTTCTGTGTGGCTCACATTCTATCAGAACAAGGTCCACTACAGAACTTGGAGTACTTGTTCCAGGAAACAAATGCTCATTGATTAAATTATTATTACATGAGTAAATGAAAAGGGCTTCCTTTAGAAGTTTAAACTGTAGGGTATAAAAGATAATTATTTGTTATCTGAAAACCAGGTTAAGCTATAAAAGAAGTGGAGCAATGTGCAGAAAAAGCAATGCTTGATTTGAGCAAAGAAAATGGCGCAGAAATGCTTCCACGGAAGAAGTGACATTAAGATGCCCTGTATAGAATATGTATTTTTCTTTTTCTTAATTTCTGTAATAAGAGTTGGAGAACTCAATTCTCTGTGTGAGGAAAACCATCCTGTGGAAGACAAAATGGTCCTTAAAAAGCATAGACATCATTATGTCATATTGGCATGAAGAATACACCTGCCTCTCCATGTAACTCTCCTGTTATCTCTTTAAACACATCCTCACCTATATGTTGACTTCTGCAAATTTGCAACAATTTTTCCTACTTATCCATGATAAATTAAAAATAGTTTTCATTGTATTAAGCTTATTCATCAATTTAAAAATCCTTATACAAACGGCCTCTAGGAACTTGGAAAACTTAACAAGATATCAATTTTAGGGTCTTCTAATATATTTAATTCTGCAGGCAATTCCAAATATCTCCATTTTGGAGCACTTCCCATGTATTTATACTTTCTTAATCTCAAAGGAACTTACATTTTCATATGTAAGCCAGACTCATTAGAACTATCTATATTAAGTGATTCTCTCCAGTTGGAGAAAGTGGTGAAGACATTCCAAGAGAAAGAAGAAAAGCAGAATTTTAGAGTTTGAAATTGCTTATCTATTTGAAGACTGTCAACTAACCCAGTGTCATCAGAATATGAGGTGGGTGTGGGAAGTAGTTAGACATCTGGAAAGAAAAATTGAGAACAGATTGTAAAGGGAAATTTTTGGCACACTATTATACTTATTCTATAGCTACAATCTGACTGAATTAAAATTTTAAGTATTTAGAACCCTGATCTTGAAGACTGTCTGGAAAGACATATTCAAAGCAGATTTAAAAGTATAGTTCAGGTTATGTACACCTGGATTTAAAATAACAATTTTCAAGTAGATGAACTAAAGAAATACAGGCACTTTTCTGTTTGATAGTTGAAGTAGGTAATACTCTTCCCTCTGTTGAATGATTGGAATGACTATAAATAACAATCATATTGAATCATTAACAATAAAATATCACCAACACTGTTGATGATACTGTGTTTGTTAAAAAGTGAAATAATAATAATGAAAATCTTGTTCACTTGAAGTTTATACATAAAATATCTTCAACATACAACAACTGAAATGAAAAAATATCATAAACACATAGCACATATAAGCTGTTGCACCCTGGAGGGTCAGGATGTCTACTCTAATTATGAGGCAGAAAGACAGAAAACAATGAGAAAAGTAGCTTAGAATTAATTCCAGATGTTGCATCCAGAAATTCACAGTCAGAATTTCTGGCAACAGTAGCATAAAAAGTTACATATTAAAAGATGAAATGGATTTATTTATTTTCTTGGTGCTGGGGATTGAAATCAGAGCCTCATATATGATGGGCAAGCAATCTACCACTGAGCTCCATCCTCAGCCCTAAAATACATTTAAAATAAATCATGTTGAAATCCAAAAAATATATATGTACATATTGACAAAATATTGTATTAATTAAATACTGGAATTCAAATGAACAAAATTGAAAAGAAATTCTTGAAGGAAATTAACTTGGATCTGGTAAGACTTACATGAATAAATGAGTATATATAAAGAAAAAGATTATTATAGCTAAGCTGGTAGGTTCAAAATATGATTGTAGGTTTTTTATCACATTTTGGAGTAATCTGCAAGGAGAAAAAATGTCAACTAGTGATGCCATTTCTTTTGTAATCCATTAGTCATTTTATTAGTGTGTATTAATTGTAAAAACGGGGCTAGGATTTAGCTCAGTTGGTACAGTGCTGATCTGCTGTCTCTGAGGTCCCAGGTTCGATTCCCAGCACCATCAAATTGGGAGAAGGACATGGCAATCCATTCCCAAGTCTATCCTGAAACAATCAGCCATTGAAAACCTATGAGGGTCGCTATGAGTCGGACATTACTCAATAGCACCTAATAACAACAAGAGCAATTGTACAAAACAATAATTTTTTTTCAGTATTAAGGATTGAACTCAGGGCCTCACCCTTGCATGATTTGCAAGATCTGCACCCTCAGCCCATGACGACCAGTTACACAAACTACCTCTGGTTTCCAACTTCTGATCCTTCAACCTCTGCCTCCAAATCACTGGCATTACAGGCATGTGCTGCCACACCCAGTTCCCAAAACAATAATTTTAATATGACATTTTGATACATGTCATATTCATCCCCTCTGTTATCCTCTCCTCCTCTCTTTCCAGCTAGTCCTCACTCCCACCAAATATTCCACTTTCTCCTTTCTTGTCATTTTTTAAGATCTATATTCTCTATATGGAAGAAAGCATACCATATTTATCTTTCTGAGTGTGGCTTATTTTATTTAACTTCATGATTTTCAGTTCTATCCATTTTCCTGCATTCCTGTCAATGGCATAATTTCACTCTTCTTCACGGCTGAATCACACTCAGTGGAAGATATATATATATATATATATATATATATATATATATATATATATATGATCATCTTTATATGATCATCTGTTGAAGAACACTTTAGGCTATCTCCATAGCTTATCTACTTTGATTAGTGCTCCAATAAATGAGTCTATAGCTAAAACTATTATTCTATTATATGCTGACTTTGATTTGATTTCTTTGGGTATATTCTCAGTCATGGTATAATGTAAGGCAATTTCAAGTTTATAGTAGAGTCTGTTACAAAAGTGACAGGAACAAATATCTTAATGTGTTGGAAATGAGAAAAAATCATCTACATTTATTTCCTAGACAGATAATTTATCTTATTTCTTAAGTTTATTTGCAGAGAATGCAAATGTTTTAGGTTGATGGAACTGAAAACACTAAAAGAAAAATTAAATCAGTAGCATTAAAGAAGCAAAGTTTAGAGATATAAATAATGAGTGACACTATAAACCTATAAGAACTTCTATTATATGTATTTGATGAAATTAGAATATATTTAAAACTGAAGTGGATTGAAAAGGAAATTAAGTTTACATTGAATAAACATACAATTATTTTATAATTCTATTTCTTGTTCAAGTAAAAGAGCAAACTATTTTATAAGACCAACTCAGTGTAAAAAACAGGTCCTTAGTGTTCAATCAGGAAAGGGAAATTAGGGATAATGGGAAGAAATTTAGGAGAGTATAATTAAGGTCACCTTGGAAGTAAGCATTTTGTTGGTGAGAACTCCTGGATAAGTGCCGAGATTCCTCACAGAGAAAGAAACTTCCTCTCATGAGGACTGACTAGACATTATACTTAAGGGCCTAGTCGAAATAGTTTTTTTTTTTTTTTTTCTACTTGCAGAGAAAGTTTCAATGCTCTGAATCCTCCTCTTATTTCTTTATATTCAATGAACATAAATCCATAAGGTCTGATTTAACATTTGCCAAAAGATTCAAAGAGCTGAAAGAATTCTCAAATCTCCCATGCTCAAGGACAATTGCTTTTCTCCTTCATGTCCATTCTTTGATGTATCACAAAATTATTTAAATTTTTATTTGATTATTCTTTCTGAATATGAGAATAATAGTTAAATAAATGACCTACAAAAATATAATGAGTTAATTTTCATGTAAGTTATGAAGTTGACTTATTTAGGTCATATCTTTTGTTAAATATTGTTGTTGTTGTTAGGTGCCGTCGAGTCGGTATCCGACTCATAGCGACCCTTATAGGGTTTTCAATGGCTGAGTGCTTCGGGATTGCCTTGGGAGTGGATTGCCAGGCCCTTCTCCCATTTTTGCGGTGCTGGGAATTGAACTCAGGGCCTCTGAGACTGCAGCACAGCGCTCTAACCACTGAGCTAAATCCCAGCCCCTTGTTAAATATTATATCACATGAATTCTAGAATGTTATTGATATATCAAGACACAAGATACTTTTTATAAATAGCATGTGATTTTGTTGGATAGTAGACACTATTTGATACAGTGTCTACTTATGGTAGTTAGAATACAAGAAATATTTGCATTTTGAGCTAAGCAGCCTTGAGGATGAACAAATATATGGTCTGAAGAGCAGAAAGATGAAAGGAAAAAATATATTTTTTAGAGAGGCTTACTTTTTCTAACAAAATCATCTGCTTCAGAGTGTTTTGTTAGTTGCAATCTAAATAACTAATACATTGTACTATTTCCAAGGAAGATACACATCAGTGTAAAAAAGCATGAATTTTCTTTTTTCAGAATTTGAAGTCACAAAATTTCCAAAAATTTTTATTTAAAAATTTAAAAAGTACACAGCAGGATTCCTGTATCAAGATAAAAATACACCTTATTCAGTTCATTCACAAGATCTTACAGTTAAAATATAGCTAAGTTGAACTATTACTATGAGCTGATATTAAGTTTGCTTTCCTTTTCAAAACATAATTTGTAACTCCCCAGAAAAAATTTTAATGTTCTGAAATTTCTGTATAAGAATATTACATAAAAAAATGCCTTTATCTTTTTAATCATATAAAATCATAGTAGAATGTTCTTGAATATCTGATTAAAATGCTTTACAATATTATACTAGCAATCTAACTTGGTTATATTTTTGTTTGTTTTAATTTTGTTAATTTTTACTTTTTCAATGTTAAAATTGAATGCTAATTTTATAATTAATAATTAAATGTTAAATTGAAACCAAAAATTTTTCTTGTTGATGATGTTCTTGTGTCTAACTAATTAAGATGCATAGATTAAGATGAAAACATTTTTAAAATTCTAGATTTAAATTATTCTTTGTGTAAGGAGAAATCTAGTGTCAAATTTACTAGTGTTAAAGATTATGAGAGTCTGGTCTAGGAGCAAAGATTTTTTAAAAGTTCAAAGGAACAAATTAAAATAGCAATCCTGAATAGTTCTGAATCCTCTTAATACGTACTCTAAAGTAGCTACATAAATTATGATGCAGTTTTGTGCTAGCAAATAAGCCTTAATTTAATCATTGATTTAAAATCCTAAACAAACATTACAGAATTTCCAAGGAAAAAAATGACTATGCATGGATGACACTCCTATGTCCTTGACTATCTTAGACTGTAGTATGATTTCTTTCCTTCAACTATATTTTCTTATTCATCTTTTAATGCATGTTGAGTAGATAAATGAATTGTGACACAATTTGTACTAAACATATTCAAATAGGATTAATATTTTCTGATATAGTTTAAAAATTTTTTATAGTTTTAATGACATTTTAGAGATTGTTATCAATAGTAAAATGTTTATTATAAAGCATAAATTTGATCAACAAGAAAGGAATATGCTTTTATAATTTAGATGAACAACTGTTGTCAAATCCTCACTATTAAAATCTCATAATTATATACAAAGTTAGATATTAAGACATTCTAGTGAAAAGCATTTATGTCCCTACTGGTGATTTAACAAATGACATTTATGTATAGCACCCTAATTTATAAAATTAAAAGTAATTTTTTAAACATCACATGCCAATGAAAACATAGGAATTCTAATTTTGCAATTTAAGTTTCTTCTCATTCTAATAATTTGCTCCTGATTTCATATAGGACCTCTTTTGCCCATAGAATTGATATTTTAAATAACATTTAAAAAGCTAGTTAAAACTTAAAATATTCCTATGGGCCAATATTTAATCTCCATATACCATGATACACTAAATATATATAAATGAAAACTGTATTAATAAAACCAATTTAAATTAACCCATCCAGCAAATCCATCCAATTGATTTTTTTTTCATTAGTTGAGTGTTTTAAACCCAGAGACTCACACATACTGGGCAAATGCTCTACCAATGAATTGTACTATCAGCCCATTTGGGACTTTTCTTTTATTTTTGAGACAGTGTCTTGCTGAATTGTACAGGCTGCTTCTGACTTGAACTCGTGATCCTCCTGCCTCACCCTCACCACCCCAAGTAGCTAAAACTTCAGGTGTGTGCTGCACTGGCAACTAAATGATCAGTGACTGATCATATGCTATGCAAAGTTTTGCATTCTACAAAGTATACAAATAAGAGAATAATAATAAAAACAATAGCACTCTACTGAAGAACCTAGCAGTATTCCAGGAAGTTAATAGAATGAAAAAAATAATTCAAGCATAATGAAATAACGTAAGAAAGCATATAAAAAATATACATCTTCTGATGTGTTTTCAAACATCATAGTTATTCAAAGTTTAGCATCTGAGAAAAACTGCAGTGAAGAAAATGATATTTGAGATGGATTTAAAGATTGAGTAGAATTTTGATGGAAGGAAAATGTGATGATCGAAAGAAAATTAAATGTTTACTGAATAAATGGAGATGATTTCATGTGGAAGGACATTCCAGGGAACACAAAGAGCATGGACTCTGCTAGTATCAAAGGAATCATGAACTATTTAGCAATCATGCTTTATTGTAGAGGATAAGATGAATGCTTTGTACAAATAACTAAATAAGCCCCATAAGTAACATGTTTTATTCATTCTATATCAAAAAGGAAGATAAAGAGGATTTCTCACATTAATGTTAAAGTGAAGTCTGTGGTTTTGGAATTATTAATCTGGCAGAAGGATTGAGGTGATCAGTGGAAGGAAAATATGAAACAATTGAGTTTCCTTGGTGGCAACGTGGGGCTGGGATTTAGCTCAGTTGGTAGAGCGCTGCACTGCAGTCTCTGAGGTCCTGAGTTCAATGCCCAGCACCGCAAAAACGGGAGAAGGACCTGGCAATCCACTCCCAAGGCAATCCCAAAATAGTCAGCCACTGAAAACCCTATGAGGGTCTCTATGAGTCAGATATCGACTCGACGGCACCTAACAGCAACAACAACAAACAATGGTGGCAACGTATGGGAAAGGTATGTCTTAGTCCATTCAGGCTGTTAAACAAAATATCATTTACTGGAGCTAATAAACAGCAAAAAAAGTATTTCTTACAGTTCTGAGGATGGTAAGTGTGCAATTAAACTGCTAGCATCTTTAGTGTCTGCCAAGACCATATAAAGGAGTCCAAAATATTGTAAGACATATTTTTATTGTTGTTAGCTGCCTTTGAGTTCGGTATGACTCATAGCAATCCTCTGTACAACAACAGGAAACACTCCCAGACACTGTGCCATGCCAGGCACTATGTCAGTACTTCTCTGCTATTCATAGGATTCTCCATGGCTGAGTGTTTCAGGATTGTTTCAGGAGTGGGCTGCCAGGTCCTTCTCCCATTTTTGCAGGGCTGGGAATGGAACCCAGAGCCACAGAGTGCTTATAGCATGCATTCTACTAATTGAGCTAAACCCGAGACCCTGTAAGATTTATTGTTGCTTTTGTTGTTAGGTGTGGTCGAGTCCTGCCTGATTCATAGGATCCCTCATAGGGTTTTCAATGGCTGATTGCTTGGGGATTTCCTTAGGAGTGGATTACCAGTCATTTCTCCCATTTTTCTTTGTCTGTGTGTGTGTGGGGGGGGGGTACCTGGAATTGAATCTGGGATCTCAGAAACTGTAGAGTGTCACTCTATCAACTGAGCTAAATCCCAGCCCCATAAGATTTATCAGGACCTGGGAATTGGAACCTTTTCCCCCTCCTGGTACAGAGGGTTCAACCCAGGGCCTCATGCTTGAATGCTTGAAGCAGGTGCTGTACCACTGAGCTGCACCCCTAAGCCAATTTTTTTTTTTTACTTTTTGAGACAGAGTCTCACTAAATTATACCTACTGCCTCTGATCTCAACCTTGCCTTCCTCCTGCCTCTGCCTCCGACTTTGCTGGGATTACAGGAGTGTGTCACAGCGCCTGGCTCTCAGGAATTGGGAGCTTTGAAGGAACAAACCACACTATTAGTAACAGATTTTGCTTCTCATCCACTCTTCAAAATCTGATTTTTTTTCACACTATTCCAGTTCCATAATCTATCTTATCCATGTATGAATGAGCTTTGTATTGTATAGATAGATGAAAATGAACCTGTCAATCCAAAATATAGTCTCAATTTCCCAGTTTCTTATCTCTGTATAGCTGTGAGAACTCAAAAGAGTCTTGTCTGAGTTCTTCTCCAAGGTCTTGCATTAGGAAAAATAGGGATACATATTATCAAGAAAAATCATTATATTTTATATTTGGAATAACAAAGGAAAAGTAGAAGTCTCAAAAATAACAAACAATAAAATATCTCTTTGGACTTTTCTCCCAGGAGCCCTTGATTAATTTGGCAACAAATTCTCCTATGGGCCATGATGAGGACAAAAGCCATATAATCTGGAATGAGGAGAGAAGGAAGATAAAGAAATATTTACAGGTACGATCAAGTCTTTCAAGAAGCTTGATTGATAGGATAAGAATAAGGAATCTATAGGTAGGTGGTAATTATAATGGAATATGTTTACCTACCCCTTCTGTTTCAGTTAGGGAGCCACTTTTCCCTCCGTCACATGTGTTTCAGATATGTAGGACACATGCGTGAAAATTTAGCCAAAATAAGTCAATTAGAGTAGTTTTTGGGAATTCTCAGCCCATGGACAGATTCCATTTTCTCTTATGGAACTTGGTATTATGGAAACCATGTATCTCTGAATCTTCAAAAATTCATCATTTCTTCCATGTGATTAGACATCAAAAATGTAAAGGAAACATGCAAAATGAAGTTTAATAGAAATAAAGAATATGTTACTAACTGCAAAGTTAAAGCACTCAACATAAAAAAGAACTGATAATGAATGGAGCAATATACGGCATAGGTACAGCTGAAAAGAGACCAAACCAGATGTATATTATGAATAACACAGGCAAGATTCCTTTATTAGAACCTTAGCCTAAATGGAATGACTTTAGCTCAAGCCAAAAGGAGACATCAGGGACTAAAAGGGGGATTAGTCTGCTGTCCATTGGACGAAACAGAATAGCAAGCTTTTATTGATGGAGGCAGAGAATGGTCTAACCATTTGCTAACTGTTCACTGGTCATGGTCATGGTTTCAAAAGATGTTTTCCTTCTTGTGTGCAATCATCCTGTTACTGAACTCTGTGCACCAATGGGTGATGAGTTCGTTCAACGAACCACTAAGTTAGTTGACATCATCATATTAAAGAAATGCCCTAGTATTATGATGGTGTTGGAGTTGCCAAAAAAGCACATTAGTGGAGTAGAAGAAACACACACCTATCTGCTCTAATGGACATTAAGCTAATTCAACCCTATACTATATTCTTGGATAAAATATTTTTCAAATGAGCAATGTCTACATGTAGAGCTGAGTAGTGTCTGATTCAAAGGTTGAGGCATCAAAGGTATGAAGAGAGAGATGTCAAGGCTTTTACTACATTTTAATCATGCATCAAATATCTAAGGGGTCCAGGTAAAAGTCAGTGCTTTTAGCAAAAGCAGCCTTCAAGATACTTTAAAGTAACTTAGGCAACTGTTATAACTCACAGGTCAGGGGTATTATTTCAGTGAAGTTAATGGGAAATTAATAATATGATGGTTAACTGTTAACTAAGAGAAAGTGAAGCTAGAGGGCTTATTTAGATTTTTCTTTGACAACAGTTCCCCCTTGTCTTTAAATAGCCATCTTGAACCCCAGTAGATTTAGCTTGTTGTTGGTGGTGTTAGGTGCCGTCGAATCCATATCAGACTCATAGTGATCCTATGTACGACAAGTGAAATACTATTGTTAGTGCTTCTCTGCTATTCAGAGGGTTTTCAATGACACATTGCTTTTTTGGGTGGGAGTATGTTCCCAGGTCCTTCTCCCAAGCCTATGGCACCTGATGTTCCCAGGTGCTTTCTCATCATCCAAGTACTAACCAGGTCCTACCCTGATTAGCTTCAGACATCTGAAGGGATCAGACGCCACAGTGCTATGACTACCAGAAGATTTAGCTTAGTCTAGTTATAAGAGGCTCTTAGTGAAGAGTCTGTCCTCATGTCCTAATCTATTGCTTTAGGACGAAGGTGTTCAAAGCATGTTTTTTAACAGGTAACAGGTAAAGGGTTTGCCTTTTTTCCCCTTTTGGTGGTCCCTACCTGTCTGAATACAAACAATCTGTTTTAAAACCAAAATGCATAACTATCTAGATTTTAGCTAGCCAAAATAAATTGCATTATGAATCAGCTAGCCAGGTTGAACTACCTGCAGCCATAGCCCAGTGGCATCCAATTCCATCAGATCTTGGAAGCTAAGCAGAGTTGGGCCTAGTTAGTACTTGGATGGGAGACCACTTGGAACACCAGGTGCTGTAGGCTTAGGAGAAGGACCTGGCAACCCACTCCCAAAAATCTATCAGCCATTGAAAATCCTATGAACAACAGAGAAGCACTGAAAATACTGTTTTGCCTATTGTACATAGGGTCGCTATAAGTTGGATACTGACTTGACAGCACCTAACAACAACAACAGCCAGGTTGTGTTTCTGCTATACAGAACTAAAACATCCCTGAACAACATAGGTATTTATATTCCAAAGGAAAAGAATACTTAAGAAGAAAATATCTCCTGTTCAAAACAAAATCTTTCACTTTTATTAAACCTATTTTGTCATTTTACCTAACTTGAGGGCAACGAATGACTGCCACCTCAATGAATCTGATCCACCCGTGCTTCTCTTTATTTGCTACATCTAAAGTAAATATGCATGTATTAATTCTATTGAAATATAACATATATACAAAGAAGAAAACTTAAAAGCATAATTCAATCACTTACCATATAATGAACATCCATGTAACATCCTTTCTCTATTCACAAATATCTACCATGCAGATTTCTCTCACCACAAATTTTATTTACCTTGCTTTTTGATAAATAGGATCATTCAGTATGCATTGTTGTTCTTATGTATTAGTGACCCAAGGACTTAATTTGAGCTAGGGCTACCATGACAGATTTCTACA
Organism: Pedetes capensis; assembly: GCA_007922755.1. Lineage (NCBI taxonomy): Eukaryota > Metazoa > Chordata > Mammalia > Rodentia > Pedetidae > Pedetes > Pedetes capensis. The sequence goes on along the minus strand of VMDO01032637.1, from coordinate 7,666 downwards.
GATTGAATGACTTAAACAACAAAAGTTTGTTTTCTCACAGGGCTGTAGGCTGGAAGCCCAACGTCACGTTGTGGGAAGGGTTGGTTTTGGGTGCTAGCCCTGTTCTTGGCTTGCAGTTTGGCCACCTTCTTGCTATGTTCTCAACTGGATTGTTATCATTGTCCATAAATACCCCTGATGTTTTTAGTCTTCTTAGAAGTCCTATTGAATTCGTGCCCTACCCTTATGACTTCATTTAACTATAATCATCCCTATAAAGACTCTATCTCCAAACACAGTTACATTAGCCATTAAGGCTTCAATGTATGAATTTGGCAGGAGGAAAGTACAGACCAGTCAAATGAAATGGATATTAACTTTTGTATATAAGTATTTGTATAAATATTTTAGAAAATTATCTTGGGTACAAACATAGGTATAAAATTATATCATAATATTAGAAGAGATTTAACTTTATAAGCATCTATCCCATTATTTTATAGAATGGATGTATCCCAAGACTTTGTGCATCATGTTTTCTAAATGACCCAATAAGTAAATAGTGATATATTTGTGTTGTTTTTCATAGCATTTATGATCTTCTCATGTCTGTTTATATTACTATATCTTTATCCAAATTTTTGACATATTTTCAAGTTGTTTTCTTACTGCTGAGTTGGAATCATTCTTTTTATATCTGAGTACAAGTTCTCTATGTAGAAAAAGTATAAATATATTCTCTATGGGTTTTTTGTTTTAGTAGTGCATTGAAAAGTAAAAATGTATTTTTTTCAAATAACTTGAATGTAACTTTTTCATATATTTCTAATGATTTTTGTGTTAATTTTAAAAAATATTTCCTTATCTCAAACTGTAAAAGTCTATTTACCTGTATTGTTTTCTTTGCAATATATTGTAGCTTATATTACCATATTTGTGTATAATTTAATGCATGCATATGATATGTGGAAGAGGTTGAAGATTTCATTCACTCAAAAATGTCCAA
>VMDO01032636.1:0-18785 GCA_007922755.1 Pedetes capensis | reverse complement strand
GCTCTTTTTCCCGCCTTAATCACTCTTCAGCTGGTAAACACAAACTATTAGAGTCACCTGGTTGTCAATACTTCAAACACTGGTTTTTATTTTCCATCATTATATAAAGAATAAATCTCAACTTGGCCAAATATTTTTCTATCCTTGCATTTTCCTTTCCTTTTCTGTTTTCCTTTCCTTTCCTTTCTTCTTTTCTTTTCCTTCCTTTTCCCTTTCTTCCTTTCTTTCCTTTTGTTTCTTTCTTTTCTTTTTCTTTTGAGATAGTTAAAGAGATATGACACAAGCCAGAATACATTATAATTATTTGGTTTTATCATTAGTAAAAACAGAAAATATGATCATGGTTGTTAATGAGTAATGTTGTTGCATCTTTTCCTAAACATTTTCAACTTCAAGGAAATATCTTACCACCTCTACCCATTCCCTGCATCTATAGAGAGCCTGAAAATGTATATCACTGGTATTATAATGAACATCAATGACAGTAATAAACATATAGAAATATATACATGCAAATGGTAGCAACAAAATATGTTTTGCAAGAGGTTAATCCACTTTCAGTGATGAACAAAGCAGAAATTCTTTTTATATGAAGTTGTTTTTGTTGTTATTGTTGTTAGGTGCCATTGAGGCAGGTCTGACTCATAGCAACACTATGTACCATAGATCAAAATACTCCCTGAGGCTGTGCCATGCTCCACACTATTGTCACTGCTTTTCTGCTGTTCATAGGGTTGTCAATGTCAAATTGCTTCATGAGTGGACTGCCAGGTCCTTCTCCCTAGCCTGCTGCAGCTGGTATTCCCAGACAGTCTCCCATTCAAGGACTAGCCAGGCTGACCCTGCTTAGCTTCTGAGATCAGGTGGGAAGTACAATTCAAAAATCTCATTTAAGCATCAGAACAGTTTTTTCAAGAAGTTAATTTTCTAAAATAAAATGCTACAGTAGAGTGGCAGGCTAACGTTGGGATCATCTGGTAGCTTATAGGAATTATTACTAGTCCTTAACATTTGTTATTCAATTTCATTTTCAGAATGGTAATATAAAATGTGGACTTCTAGGAAGGTGAAGTAACTCCATTTCTCAATTTAGGAAGGATATCTACTTCCAAATTTCTGAAGACTATTAAAGAATATGATCCTTGGAAAGTGATTAGTATTTTGCCTGGTGTGTAAGAAATGCTTGATATTCTTGTTAATAGTATTATTTGTAAGGCTCTTACTCTTTCTGTGTCTCCTCTCTCTCTCTCTCTCTCTCTCTCTCTCTCCCTCATTATTATCATATATACTTTGTAATTTATATGCAGATATACAATTTAATATATATGAGACAGTAAGTTACATTTCTGTACTTGTAACAAGAGAACTTTAATATAGACATAAATGGTTAAATAAAATACAGTTCATGGGGTTTGGAAAGGTATTTTTAAATTAATATAAAAATGGGTATTTACTATCTTGACATAAAATATTGCATTTATAGCAGTAATTAACCTTTGTCCATCTCTAAATTATTTTAAAGTGATACTTCCTCTATCACCGGTGATATAAACGTATATTTATAAGATGAATGTGATACATTTAAAACTCATAGCAAAGTACATGATATAATTATATAGAAATGACATAATGTAACTCATAGTGTATGTGTATGTGAATGTGAAGAAAAAACTCTATTTCACTCTATACACATAGTGGTTTGTTGCCAAATGTATTTACAGGTATGTAATACACACGATAGGCTGGGATTTAGCTTAGTTGGGAGGACACTGCACTGCAGTCTCTGAGGTCCCAAGTTCAATTCCCAGCACCGCAAAAATGGGAGAAGGGCCTGGCAATCCACTCCCAAGGCAATCCCAAAACAGTCAGCCATTGAAAACCCTATGAGGGTCACTATGAGTCAGATATCAACTCGATGGCACCTAACAACAACAACAACAACAACAACAAAATACACGTGTTAAAGCAAATGTTATCAATGACCTTGGTTATCTGAATTCAAATAAATAAGGAGATGAATAAAATAGACAGTAAATACCTCACTTTTATTGCCGATTTTGTATATTAACCCAAAATAGCAATGGTTTTCAGAGAACTGTTATATTTCCAATATGTTTAACTGAAATGTGCCATAAATCTTCTAAAGACTGAATAAACTGAAATGAAACAAAGCAATTATGAAAACTGGTGACCAAAAATATGTTTCCAAAAGCCAATAATCAGAGATAAAATTTTAGGAGATTATGATAATATTGATCAGTTGCTTTGAGATAATGTTCTCTTCCATCAATAGCAATAAAAGATGGGTGAAGAATAATAAGATACACCATCACAGGGGGCTGTCTTGGGAAACATGTATACAGAACCATTTTTAATTTTGGAGATTCTGTAATCCATTTTCATTTCAGCTCACAATACACAGACAGTAAGTTGCAAAAAGAATACTATTAAGATTGCTTGCTTAAACAATTTTCTGCAGTAAATGAATTGATGTTTCCACTTACTTAATTTGTGATAATGGCCTTTGTCATGTTTCCTTAGGACAGTAATCCAAATTTTAAGAAACCTATGGCATAAAGAGTGACAAGAAAAATAATGAAACCTTGTTTCCAGGATACTTCTTGATGGATGCTATCATTACTTCATTTTTATTTGCCTAAAGCCTTTATTTAGGCATTAAAAATGTTCCAAACTAGAAGAAAGATCTTTTTAAATAACTGAGGTATTAAATAGGCCATAGTTCAGTAGCCCTGACTCATGCCATGGTGTTTTCAGTAGGAACATGTGGTTGTGAAAGCTGGACATTGAATAAGGAAACAGGAGGAGAATTGATGCTTCTGAATTACTGTGCTGGAGATGAATATATCATAGACTGAAAAAAGAAGCAACAGATCTATTCTAGAAGAAGGGTAACCTGAGTGCACCTTGGAAGCAAGGATGGCTAGACTGCATCTTATATATTTTGGACATGTTATCAAGAGTAACCAATCCCTGGAGAAGAATAGCACGTTTGGGAAAGTGGCAGGTCAACAAAAAAAAGGAAAACCCTTAACTAAATAGGGCTGCCTAAATAGGGTGGCTGCCATGATGGGTTTAAATATAAAAAAGGATTGTGTGGCTGGTACAGTGTTGAGTAGTGTTTCGTTCTGTAGCACATAGGGTCACTATGAGTCGGATCTATTCCGAGGCATCTAACAACAAACAGTGTGATAGGCAATCCATGGGACTCTTGTGTTATTTATTTTTTTCCTAATACAAAACTTTCCAGAAGATACGATGAAATTACAAATATTAAAATGAAACTTACATTTCATTTGCAGGCTTTGTCAAGAAAGCCTGCAGTCCTGAAATGTTGAATAAAGGTAGGAGAGTGAGCATCCCCTGGTTTATGTCTAATCTTAGGGAAAAATCATTGCATTTTTCACCATTAAATTTAATGTAAGTTTTTTCACAGACAACATTTATGAAATTAAGAACATTTCTTTCACCAGGCACAGTGGCTGCACCTGTAATCCTAGAGACTCAGGAGGCAGAGGCAGGAGGATTGCCAAGTTTGAGACTAGAGGCAGTCTGCATCATTTAGAGAGACCCTCTCTCAAAAAGTTTAAAAAAAACACGGCTGGGGGTGCAGCTCAGTGGTACAACACTTGCAAAGCATATAATCATGAGGCTCTGGGTTCAACCCCTTGTTGTTGTTGTTGTTAGGTGCTGTCGAGTCAGTATCCGACTCATAGCGACCCTCATAGGGTTTTCAACGGCTGTTTCGGAATTGCCTTGGGAGTGGATTGCCAGGCCCTTCTCCCAGTTTTGCGGTGCTGGGAATTGAACTTGGGTCCTCAGACACTGCAGTACTGTGCTCTACCAACTGAGCTAAATCCCAGCCCCGGGTTCAACCCCTAGTACCACAAAAAATAAAATAAAATAAATAAATAAACCCATTTCTTTCTGTACCTAGTTTCTCAAGAAAAAATCTTGCATTTTGACAAATGCTTATTCTACATCTTTTGAGATTATTTTTCCATGCTTTCAATTGTATTTTTATGTTTATATCTCTAAACCATCCAGAATTTATTTTTTAGATTTATGTAAAAGTAATTGCAGTTTATCTTCTCCTAGATGATTTTCTGCAACCATAGCACCCTAGCATCAGATTCTGCCTGATCTAGGAAGCTAAGCCAGGTCAACCTAGTTAGTCCTTGGATGGGAGACCAAGTGAGAATACCATGTGCTGCAGGCTAGGGAAAAGGACCTGGCAATCTACTCCCAAAACAATCCACCATGGAAAACCCTATGAATAGCAGAGAAGCACTAACAATATTGCTAGGCATGGCACAGTTTTGGAGAACACTTCATTCTGTTGTACATATGGTTGCTGTGAGTTGGACCCAACTCGACAGCACCTAACAACAACAAATGACTGTTGAACACTATTAAAGAAATTTTCTGTTTTTGCCCCTCCCCCAAAATAAATAAAATAAAAGATTTTACAAAGGATGCAGATGAAGAGGTGCACAGGGTGAGGAATGAAAGAAGGAGTTTGGAGCTTCCACATCTCTGAGCATTAACCCCAGGAACTTCCATGTGTTCAGCTACTTGGAGGTCCTCCAAACCTTTTTCTTTCCATGTTGTTTTGGAGACTTCACTACATAGGCATAATTCCTAATAGACTGGGAGGCAAACCCAGAATTTCCTTTCTGTTATAGCCTTCTTTTTGAGCTTTCTCTACAACATTCCTTGCTGCAGGGCATGAGGAAGTGTTGCTTTGTAATGAGGAGGGTCTATGACCCACTATCACAAAAGAATAGTCGGGAGAACTTCTTTATGTTCAACTCCATGAGAGTAAGGCACGGGAAAATTAGAGTTTCTAAGACCAGCCTTGAGGGAGAGAATTTCTAGTTTCTTCTATAAGCTGGCTTGGGGAGGGAGTTATGGATGAGGAAATCAGATGAAGACCAAAAGTATTTCACAATATCACAGGAAATTAAGGTTCAAAACTGAGGGTGGGATAATTGCAACAAAGGAAGCCTATCTACATGGACAGCATGATTATTTCTGAAGCCACAATTCTTAGTAAAATTCTAAACTACACCATCTCCTACTTTACTGACCCTGGGTAAGGTATTTAATTTTGTGCTTCAGATTAACCATTTGTAGAATATGGGGAATAATTGTCCTAAAAGATATATTTGTTTTGATAATTAGTGATGATGTTGTTGATGATGATGTTATTGATTATATCAGAAGCTATTATGAATCTCTCTCTTGGAAAATAAGATATACCACTGCTGAAAAAGAGAAAATAGTTATCAGTTAAAATTAACTTGAAAACTAGGGATGTTGCTTAGTAGTAGAGTTATTGCCTAACATTTATAAGGTTTTGGGTTCAATTCCCAGGACCTCACAAAAAAAAAATAGTAAATTTTTTGTCTGGGAAATTCTCTGACATTTTTTACCCCAGAAGTCTCTGTATCTCTCTCAATCTTAAAATTGTTCAATTTTTGCCTAGATGGCTGCTTCTTATTTTGTGTGACAGGAAATGGTGTGCTAGAGAATATTAAACAATTGATCCTTTTGGGAGACCAACAAATGTTTCCTTCATAGGATTTCCCAAAGTATGGTATAGCCAGTTCCAAGCTACCAGGGATTTAACAATCAGGTCACAAAATATTTGAAAAACTTAACATTTGGCTTTTAGGTGCCAATATGAACAGTGTTTATAAACTACTACCAAGCTGTTAAATGTCCAATCTTTGATGACTTTCTAGATCACCCTTTCAGAATCCACACCATTTCTGTTGCTGAGTTTGTCCAATGGCTCTTTTTGGTGATTTTTGTTACCTACACATATTTGAATCTTATTATTTTTAAATAACAACACACAGTTTTATTGAAATAAGGAGTTGGTTACCTTAAACAATTCTGTGAGACTAAAAGACTCACGAATACTCTCAAATGATCAGTTTTATTTACTGACTGATATGTGCGTGATGCTGAAGATCCAATTGTAAGCACAACAGACAAGGTTCCTGACTTCACAGGGCTTACATTCTATTGGAGAAAAAAATAAATTAACAAAAATGTACAGAGAAATATAAAGTCAGCTGGAAAGGATATTTACACGGTTGAGAAAGGCAGCAAACCCATGGAAGCAACCTAGGAAGTGAAATTTGAGCTGAAACCTGAAGATCACAGGGAATAAACTCAGGAAGAAAGGGAGAGGAAAGAAAATTTCAAGCATAGGAAATAATGTATGCAAATAGCAGAGTTATGTGAGCACCACCCTACAGGTCGCAGAAACCATGGAATTTTCCATACTGGCAGTATCACTAGATATAACAACAACAACAACAACAACAACAACAAAACCCAAACCAAAACAAAACAAAAAAACCCTAACACCATCTAGTATCTTCAAAGCCTTCTGAATTACCACTCCATAGAAACAAGTGCAGAATCCTGTTTGACTGTACAAGCCATTGCCCAGGTGTACACAGCCAGTTAGTGAGAAAACTGGAACTAGAATCCCCTACCCCCCCTTTTTATATTGCTTTGTGTATGATGATACACACATGCAGTCCCAGTACTTGACAGGCTCAGGCAGGAGGATCATGAATTCAAGGTCAGCCTAGGCTATACAGTGAGATCCTGCCTCAAAAAACCAAAACAAAAATAATAAAGTAAAATCTAGAAACTCAACTAAAATACTCTCTAAAAAATTCAAATATGAATCCACATTCATTGGGCAATTATTTGACAAGAATAAATTGTAAGAAAGTATGTTCCCATTAAAAATTAAATTGGAAATACTTGAGAAAAATTAGTTTAGTGAAACATCTAGAATTTTGAAACAGATTAATGTGTGATGTAATTATACCTCCTTCTACCTTGTAACCTACTTTAGCTTTCTGAAGAAAGTAATGACTAAAGAGCACTCTGTCTGTCTTTTCCTGATTATAGTTAATTTGTGTCAGAGTGTATTATTTATTACCCAATGTAAAAAATCCAGTAAGGTTTCTTTTACTTTCTTGTAGATAATGTGATTAATTATTTAGAAAGTGATGACATCGTGTTACTATATACAGAACTGTTCAAGAGAAAATGGGTTTTCTCTAAATCTGCATGGCTCTTTCACTCCTTCATGAGTTCCTATTTATACTCACACATCTATTTACAGAAACATATGCGGAGACACAGATATACTAATATGTACATATACTAACACATATACACAAGTTGACATTAATGCAGAGTTGACCATGTGAGCAAAATGTCTCTAAGCATTTAACAAAAAAAAATGCCACATTATATCTCATAATATCCCATTACAATACAGAATCATGAACTGTATTTTATATTTAAAAATCTCTAAGGATAAAGGGGAGAAGAAAGAAGTGTTTGAGAAATAAAGAAGCTAGAATAGAATGATTCCCAATTAGGAAGGGGTCTACAGATGGGATGTTGGATATAGTAAGAAATGTTTATTTGTGCTAAGCATAGTGGTATACTTTTGTAATCCCAGAATCTGGGAGATTGGGGCAGGAAGATTACAATTTTGAGGCCAGCCTGGGCTACATGGCAAGACCCTGTGAAGAAAGAAAGAAAGGAGAGAGAGGGAGCGGGGGTGGGAGAGAAAAGAAGAAGAAGAAGATGAAGAAGAAGGAGGAGGAGGAGGGGGAGGAGGAGGAAAGAAATGAGAAAAGGCAGAAAAGAAAAGAAAAGAAAAAAGAAAAAGAGAAGAAAGAAAAGGAAAGAAAAAGAGGAAGAGAATGAGAGAGAAATGAAGGAAGAGGGGATGAAAAGAAAAGAAATATATGTTCAGTCTCTGTTTTCATTTCCAAAAGCTCTTCAGATCTATAAGTGGTTAGAATTTTGTTGTTTGCTAATCCGAAGACTGGAGGTTGGGGCTCATATAGTTTTAGGGTGGGAGCTGGTTTCCCTAATTCCAGAAAGAGGAGAGGGACTAGAGGTTGAATTGAACACCATGGCCAATATTTTTTAATTAATCACACACATCCAATGAAGCCTCTATAAAAACAAAAGAGAAGTACTTTGAGGGAGCTTCCTGGTTACTGAACATGCGGAAGTTCCTGGAGGGCTGTGTCCTCAAGTAGGCTAGAGAAACTAGGCACCACATCCCTCAGACCTGGTTCTCTGCACCTCTTTCATCTGATTGTTCCTGAGTTACATTCTTGGTTTTATCCACTAGGTTTTGCTTGGACCAACCTGTAGTCCTATAAGTAAACTGTTCACCTGAATTCTATGAGCTCTATCAAGTGATTCTCCAATTCTCCAATTTAGAAGTTGTGGATTATCTGGGAACCTACTTCTGACAATTGGCACTGAATGTGGGGAAGCACAGTTTTAGGAATGAGCCCTTGGAATTTAGGGCCTGATACTCTTTCTAGTAGATAGTGTCAGAATTGGATTGAATTATAAGACATTAAACTAGAGTTGGAGAATTGTTTGGTGGGGGAAAATCCACACATTTTCTTGCAAAAGTCTTCTGTGTTGTGTGGACAGTATAATAGGAGAAAAGAGTTTGTTTTCTTTACTACGTAGGAGTAAATCCTTAAATTTCAGGATGGTGATAGGTAAAGCAGGAAATTAATCTCAGCCAGTGAGGGCACTGAAAAACCATTTTTGAGTGAGAAAACAAGACCCCAAAACACTTAACTGTACTTACAGACTATTTTGAGAATAGAATAGATACTACAGAGATTGTGTGTGTGTGTGTGTGTGTGTGTGTGTGTGTGTGTGCACTCATGTGTCCCCGCATGTGTGTTTGTTTTATGGTTGAGCAAGAGAATGTATTGAGGGAAAATGAGTTATTCAAATACTCAAAAGAAGAGTACATTTTAGAATCAAGTTTGTAAACTGAAGATCCAGCAAAAACCTGCAAACAGCACTTGCAGTAAATAGATCCTGTTTGACAGGTCTCAATAGATTTCTTCTCCTAGGACACATTATGATCAAATATTACATGCAGTTTCCCTTGCTTGAGTTTTCTTGTTTACATTAACTACTGGGACTCTTTAGACCTTAAATACTACAAGGAGACCAGACTCTTGCTGACTATACTAACATAATGTATGCACAGCAACTTTTTAAAGAAGCATAATCATTTTAGCAAAGGTGCCTTGGGCATATTATTAAGACACTATTAGAAGCCATGCTGCATTCATGGTTATTGATTCTCATACGTATCTAGCAAGGGAGAAGCATTCTTACATATTTGTTTATTGCCAAAATATCATAACCATCTTTGAATTGTACGCATAGCCAAAGTGAGCCATGAAAAAGAGATGGTAAATTCCCCCCAAATGTGACTACCTCGTATCTATCGAGTGGCTACAAAGTAATGAGACTACATGGTTAGCAAATATTTGAGATTATGTCATTATCTTCAGAGTCGTTTCCTTGAAAGCATCCTAAATTTACTTTAATAAGACTGTTGTGTAAAAAAATGGAAATAATATTATCCATTCAAATAAGTTAATCCATTCAAAATCATTTATTGATCTTTGGTACTACCCTTGAAAGTGGTAGCTATCTCCTACTTGACAACATAGCCTGTTGTCTCTTTTAAATCAAAAAGTACATAAAGGACAGAAACGACATTTGACATCAATCAAATCAATTAGGCATTGGTAATAGCACGCAGAGGAAAAAAATCAAGGGCCAGATTTTAAAGTTCAATGTTGCTTAAGAAAGCAATCCAATGAGAAAATTTTGTCCAGTAGCTTCTAACCATCATTGATACCAACAATAAATAAGAAATGTGGCTGACATAAAATAATTTTTACCAGACAAAACTGCATACACCATTTCCTTCAAGACCAATAAAATAATCTTGGAGAAAGTAACTAAACTGGCAGAAATATTGTCAATCCTGATACTAGAGAACTAGGCAACATATATAACATTATAAATATGTTTTCCTAGAATATACTAAAACTTTTAGATAAAATACCTGTGTAGTATATAATGTTTTGAAAGTAAAGTCAAGTTAAGGGCTAACTCCTGCATGTACTGCCTAGGAATTTTATGGACTTGAGTAAAATTCTTACTCCACAGAAATGAATTAGCTGTTGGAAATAACTGAACAAATTTACAATTACAACTATGTAGATCAACTCATTGGGCACTGTTTTTTTTTTATTTTCTTGCCATCATATATTCTATTATATTAAATTTGCTAACATGTTTTATAAGCTGGTTTGATACCTAATGTCAATAGGAAAATAAATATTTAATAATCAATGGAGGGTACTAGGCTCAGATAGACGTTGTTGTTAGATGCTGTTGAGTCAGGTCAAACTCATAGCAACCCTTAGTAAGGCACTATGAAACACTGCCCAACACTGTGTGATGTCCAGTTCTATGTCAGTGCTTCTCTGTTTTTCATAGAATTTTCAATGGCTGATTGCTTCAGGATTGGTTTGGGAGCAGATTACGACATCATTCCCCCATTTCCACAGTGCTAGGGATCAACCTCAGGTCCTCAGAGAGCACAGAGCACCCCTCTACCAACTGAGCTAAACGGCAGTCCCAGGTAGACATATAGTAGCAATAAGAATGCATAAGATATGATTTGGACTTTAAGACGCTTCACTATGATGAGCAACAAAATAATTATTTATGGGATAATTATAAAGTATAAGATAAGCACTAACATATAGGTTCAAATGATTTAATAATAACCAAAATGTGATTAAATTATTGAACATAAATAATTAGTGTGCACTTAATGCAATAAGTATCTGAGGACATCTGAAAGAATCAGTAAAATCTATCAACAGTGAACAAGAGGAAGTATGTTCTCAGAATATACGAAGAAATGTCATGATGAGATTTTGGACTTATAAAAATATCTGCTATGTTCATTAGGAGAAAAATATTTAACAGAAGATATATCAATTTCCATAGTAGAAACTGCCAATTTTCTTTGTTTTTTGAATAATGAAAGAACACCTATATTGCTATGGGTGATAATGTGTCTCAGTAAAACTATCTCAATTTTGAGCTTTGCTAGTTAATTGCATGGATAATGAAATGTAATAAAAGGCCATTAAGTAGCACTTGCACAAAATATCTTTAATGTAAACTCAATTGGATGATCTTTCTTGGCCTTTTTTTCCCCTCCTTCTTCTTCTTCATGCTTTAAACATTAATTTAATGACTGGCATTTCAGCAGCTATGTTTCAGTGTAAGAACAAGAATCATATTTTAAGGACAGTAGGGTGAAAGAGAGCTGGGATTTAGCTCAGTTGGTAGAGTGCTGCGCTGCAGTCTCTGACATCCCGAGTTCAATTCCCAGCACTGCAAAAATGGGAGTAGGGCCTGGCAATCCATTCCCAAGACAATCCCGAAACAGTCAGCCATTGAAAATCCTATGAGGGTCACTATGAGTTGGATACCGACTCGATGGCACCTAACAACAACAGGGTGAAAGACTGCTCCCAGTGATATTGAGAATATTGAGTACTATGTTTAGAAAGCCTAATATTGTGCTTTTAGTTATATAGAAGAAAAATAAATCCATGTCATTCAGCCCTATTAGTTCTTAAGTTTTAAGTAACACTCATTACCATGAAGTTCTGTGTTGTAGCTCATGAATTATATGCATACAGTGATAAATCTAATTGCTGTGATATTGTTGTTTTTAGGTACCATCAAGTCAGTGCTGGACTCATAGCAACCCTATGTACAACAGATGAAATACTATTGTCAGTGCTTCTTTGCTACTCATAGAGTTTTCAGTGGTAGATTTTTTGGGGAGAGTGGGTTACCCTGGGTCCTTCTCCCAAGCCTACAGTACTTGGTGTTCCCTGGTGGTCCCCCATTCAATTACTAACCAGGTCAGACCCTGTTTGGCTTCCAAGATCTGATGGGATAGGATGCCACAATGGTACAGCTTCAAGGTTGCTGATATATAGCAAAGATTTAATACTTATAGATGCTATTACTAATTACAATAGAAACCTGATGACTTTAAGAGACTTCCATGTTCTCATGGGTTCCCACAATCAGAGAAAGAAATTTCTCAAAAGGTGTTTTCAAAACCATGGTGCATTGTCAGTAGCATCAGAAAACTTGAGGACCCTCATTTAGATAACCGAAAATTCAATAATCTTTTAGAATGACAAGATCAGTTCCTTTTCATAGCTATATTTGTGGAAACTGATGAGAAAATTTGTTTTAGAATTTTTCTAAATCTTTTATATGCACGAACTTTTATAAAGATTTTACATTTAAGAAATGTGAGCACGACTTAAAATATAATCAATTTTGGGATTTCCAAACATATCCTTTGATAGAAAAGCAAAAACACAAAGCCTACAGAATATGAAAGTCCCTAAAATTGCACCAGAACCTCCCACTTGAGCAAACATGGTCCAATGGTCTACTCCTGGCTCTTCAATTTTACCAATATAGCCATTCTGTTCTATTTTCTGCTTTTCTTTTCTGTTGTTCCGGACTTGCCAAATCAGACTACTGAGGTCTGTGCTTCCAACACAAAGGTTTTTCCAAATGAACTGCTAAAATTATTAAAAATCTGTGTGAACATTTGTTGGGATTTGTTACCAGCTACCTTTTCAAAGGAGAGACAAAGGGGAGCCCATACTGAGGGAAATGGAACAGATGGCTAAAAACAAGCAATCTGACTTTCCTGGACAATTACAATACTTATATGAGTGAAAGAAAGAATGAGGTACTTTGTTTCTCCCAAATGAATATTTATCAAATAACTTTTTACATTTCTCAACTGGTTTTATCCCAACACTGTCTTATAAAAAGGTAGCTCAAATGTTATTCTCAATTGTTATTTCTAAGAAATTACAACTGATGTGTAAAGAAGTTTTAAAACCGTGTTTAAATAAGTGTGGGTATTAAGTACTTTATTTTCTTCATAGAATTTACTACTACCAAAGAAAGAAATTGTGACAGATATTTGTCTCTCAGTGAAATGTAAGCTCAAAGCTGCTTGTTTTTTTCCTTTGTACCAACTATAACTAATACCATGATAGTCTCTCAGTGAGTCTTAAAAATAAAATGTGATTTTTTATGTATGTGCATGTGTGTGTGCATAATGTCAGGAAACATAACTGAAATGAGATTTGTGTATCTTTAAAATCACTTTATCTATTTCACAATGTCATGATATAAGTCATTTCTGTTACTTTATCCTTGCAAGAATGAGAACACCTGAATCTGCTCATGAACTTCAATTCTGCTCCCCAAATAAAGGAAGATATAAAACAAACAAGGGTAGAATCAATATAAAAGTTACTGATTCATAGATATCCTAAATGGCTAATATCTTCAGTCCCCAATTAAAAGGCTACATAGAAACCTTGATTAAAAACAAATCCTAATTATGCTTTTCTCCATTCAGTCTAAATAATTGAAAATAATACATTGGGCATAAGTGAAAGAGAACAGGAAACAACAACAAAAAAAAAATAGGAGGAAGAGAGAAAAGTCCATTCTAAAATAAAGCTGACATCAAAGGTACATGTCCTTTGTTGTTGTTGTTAGTTGCCATCAAATTGGTGTCCAATTCATAGTGACCCTATGTGCAACAGGCGAAACACTATTGTCAGTGCTTTTTTGCTATTCATAGGGTTTTCAATAGTGGATTGACTTTTGGGAGTGGGTTGATGGGCCTTTCTCCCAAGCCTATAGCACCTAGTGTTCCCAGGCAGTCTCCCATCCAAGTACCAACCAGGCCCGACCCTGCTTAGCTTCTGAGCTCTGATGGGATCGGAAGCCATAGTGGCACAGCTGCAGGCTGCACCTATCCTTTAGACTGTAGGAAAAAAAGACTTGGTTAATGTGCTATGTTAGTTTAAGAACTAAGATGATTGTTTACCAAAGGGGTGAAAACAAAGAGACATACATGAAAAGATAGAAGTGGGGCCTCTTGTTTTACCCTTTTAAAACAATACTTCCACTCATTAATAATTGCAGCTAAAAGCTGTGTCCAATCTTGTTACCAATATTGTCCTTAGAAGATAGGAGTAGAAGAAATTCATAAAGGACTCAAATGTGTGACAGAGGCAGGTCCACTTTGTGTCAAGAGGAAAAGTTTCAAACAACTCTCCCTAATTTTCCCTTATTAATCTTATAGCCAAAAACTACAGGTCAGACATTTTCTGTGGTTTATGGTTATTATATCCAAGAGAGACAAATGGAGACATTGATGCTAGAGAGAAAAACAAAAGATATCAATACCCAAAATTTGCATCAAAAATATCCTTTTAGTGCTCCCATATACAACATTGTGTTTTGATGAAGAATAAACTGGACAGGCTCATCAGTTCCGGCTGTTGATGTAGCAGGTTCTTCCAGGTGGGACATGATGATTACCACCTTGATACAGAACACCTGTAATGATCTCAGAGACACAGTCACAGCAATGATAAAAGCAGAGCCGTAAGGCATAGCTAGGGCAATAGGAATGTTGGTGAAGCTATCCACAATCCCTCTTGGAAGAAAAGGTGAAGGAGGGTCAGAAGACCCTCACAAGACCTCCATGTGACCTCCACAAAACTCTCCTTTGAGGTTTAACCACTATCCCTCCTGTCCCAACTTCATGTGATACCAAGATATATAGGAGGTGAATGACTAGCTGAGGGTGGGACTTGGTGGTGGTGCAGCTTCCTATAGAGTGCTGGTGGAGCTGTGTGTAAATGCTGTCCAAGAGCTACCCACACCCCCGTGAGTGACCCCAATAAACTCATGATTCACAAAGTTTAGCTTAACATGATCCTTCCCTGGGTCTGAGTCCTTTTGATTTTCACACAACAGCTGCTACATTTGCAATTTATTTGTCAGTATCTCTCCCTTCTGTGAACTCAAACTCAGGTAGTGGTATTGAAAAAAATATCAATGTCAACATCATCTGAAATTATAGAACTGAGTAAGAAATAGGCAAGGACATTGGGTTGTTGTTGTTGTATGCTGTCCAGTTAGTGACCCTAAGTACAACAGAACAAAACACCCCTGACACTGTGCCATGCCCAGCATTATGTCAGAGTTTCTCTGCCTTTCATAGTGTTATCAATGGCTAATTGTTTTGGGATTGCTGTGGGAGTAGGCTGCCACATCCTTTTCATTTCTGTGGTTCTAGGAATAGAACCTAGGGCCTCAGAGAATGAGAGCTACATTCCACCAACTGAGCTAAACCCCAGCCAAAGAACCTTGGAGGTTATTGTAAAATATAGAGTTGATAAACCTTTACAAAATGCCATCTTACCATGCTACATTTTATATGTATTAAATATGAGGAAAGGAAAATAGAATGAATTATCCAAATTCACACACTTTAGTTAATGCCAAAGATGGTCCCAGAACATGGATGGACTAAATTCTATATAGTTTTATCTAATATGTTTATGTAGTTAAGTTATATCCTTTTCAATGTTTTCAATTTGTCATGTTTCACCCATGTGTAAGCACCTGCCCAATGGCTCACCTGCATGAATTTCTTCCAATGGCTGCCATCAAAATGTATTGAGAATGTAGTAAAAAGAAACTTAAAATGTAGTAAAAGGAGACCAACAATTACAAATTACTGTATAAAGAGTTATAGCTGAATATCCCTCTGGACTGTGCCTTCTCCAATATATGACTCAAACATCTGCCAAATATGATGTTGTTTTTAGATCCTGTCAAGTAGGGCTTGACTCATAGCAGCTCTACGTACAACAGAACAAAATATTCCCTGACTCTGTGCCAGGCACACAATCTTTTTTATGTTTAAGTTCGCTGTTGCATACACTGTGTCAATCCATCTAGCTAAGGGTCTTCCTTTTTTTCATTGACCTAGCACTCCTCAAGCATGATTTCTTTCTTTAGGGATTGGTGGTAAAACAGTTATACTTTAAAAATGGGCTATGTGTTTTTTCCTTTGTTCCTGGTATAAGAATTTCCCTTTTCCTTGTTCTCCTTCAAGCACTTTATTATCTTTATCCATTGTCTTATAAAAAGAGAAGACGACAAGAAAGAAATATAGTAACCACTTACAAAACTATATGAAGTGGCAAATATCACAAAATACCTGTATCTCCCTCTTTCCTTCTCTTTGTATAGGAGATTTGATATGTTATTAATCTTACCTATTTATTTAATAGAAATATGGAGTAGAACTTCAAAAAAATTTACAATGAGAGGAATAAGATGGAAAAGAGGCATAAAGACATATGCTTCCAGATTTTATGATTTGGAAGCTGCAGTTCTCAGTAACACTATGCACACTGAGGCATAGATAAAATGCTTGTAAGAAAACAAATAAATAAAGGACAAAGAAACCAACAGATAAGATTCTTTCATGTCTTCCTCATTGTCTGCACTTGAGAAACCCATATTTTTCTGTTATGTTATTATGGAGAAACAGATCATAGCAGAGACATCAATAAGTTCCACAAGAAGACACAAGATAAATCCACTACCAAGCTCCAGCACAGAGTCTCAAGTTGAGAATAATACATGGGAAATGGGATGCTTGCTTGGCCAGGCTGGGCAAAGTGTAAGAAAGTGGCCCAGACGGAAACGCTTATGTCCCAGTAGGTCACAGAAACAGTACAGAGTTCTAGTGCCTCCAAGTGGAAAACTCTTATACTAAAAAAAGTGTTGAGAGCCGAAGGGTGAAGAAATAAATATGCTATCAGATCTGGATGAAGACCTATGTGCAAAACCTGGAGAACAAGAGCCATCTGTCTTCCCAACCCTAAACTAAGTTATGCATAGTCTTTCAGAGCTGAAAATCAGACATTGAATACTCCCAAGAAAAGAAAAAATAAAGGTCCAAATACATGAGTATTTCCTTCCACTACAGTGAAATAATGAGGTAGTACAATGGGAATAATGAATTCATAGAAAATAATGTGCAGGAGTTTGTGGCCTGGAACCAAAGCCAGCCACACAATTCACGATCTTCTCTCAAGATCCAACTCTGAAAAAAATTTGTCTTTTCTCTAGATGAATTCTGCAAAAATTGTTATCAATCACACATGTCCAAATATTAGCTGTATATTGTAGAAGCAAATTATTTAACTATCAGATAGATTCACATTGATGATGACAATGATTATGTTCTCAGAATATATACATGAGTGTAACAAAAGGGGAAGAAGATTCTTTGAAATTCTCACGTGTTATCTATTCCACCCTTTGATGATCTGAGTGGATTAGTTTTTATTAACCACACAAAGCTTCCTAAGTTTCTTGGGCTCATACCTCACCCAAGACATCTCATGTCTGCCAGTATTGCTTTTCCTTGAAGAGAATGACAGAAAGAATTCTATAGATTTGACCATTCTCAGCCTCAGTACACAGCCTGTGTTCAGTCATGTGTTTATCATACAATTTTACACATGTGATCCCCAAAAGGAAAATAGAGAAAAAAAGAGGGTAACCAAGCCACTCCTGAATTACTTGGTAGAGTAAAAATTTTGGAAATGCAAAATATGTTTTATTGAATCCCTTTTATAACCTAGATAACATATGTTTACCTAATCTCGGGATAATCTATATAATTCCTTCAGGGAATGCAATGTAATCTGCAATTTCTTTTGTATTTTTATCATTTACTGGCTTTTTCAGAAAGTATCAGTTTTGCTTGATATGGCAACACATATCTGTTATCCCAGCTCTCCAGAGGCTGAGGTAGGAGGACTATGAGTTAGTTCAAGGCCAGCCTGGACTATATAGTGAGTGCTGATCAAGGAACAAAGAGAGAGAGAAAGAGAGGAAGGAGAGAAAGGAAAAAAGAAAGAAGGGAAGAAAGAAAGAAGGGAAGAAAGAAAGAAAGAAAGAAAGAAAGAAGAGAGAAAGAGAGGAAGAGAGTAGGAGAGGGAGAGAGTGGGGGAAGGAGGGAGGGAAAGAGGGAAGGAGGAAAGAGGGAAGGAAGAAAGAAAGGAAGTAAAGAAAAAGAAAGAAAAAAAGAAGGAAGGAAGGAAGGAAGGAAGGAAGGAAGAGAAAGTCTAATTTACTAATTAAAGATTAAACTCCACAAAGATGAGCATGATAACTATATCCTCTGTTTTGCGACCCCAGAAGTTATGATAGTACATGACACATGTTGTTGTTCTTGTTAGTTGCCCTCGAGTCGGTATCCGACTCATAGCGACCCTCTGTCCAACAGGGGAAACACTATTGTCAGTGCTTCTCTGCTGTTCATAGGGTTTTCAATGGCAGATTGATTTTTGGGAGGGGGTTGCTAGGTCCTTCTCCCAAGCCTACAGCTTCTGGTGTTCCCAGGCGGTCTCCCATCCAGGTACTAACCAGGCCCGACCCTGCTTAGCTTCCGAGATCTGACAGGATCGGATGCCACAGGGCTACAGCTGCAGGCACATGACACATAGTAGATGTTAAATAATTTTTAAATCAATTTTCAAAAGTACTTTCTATATGACAATAGTTCCATTGAGTCTTTTAGTCAGTTGGCAAAAGTTAAATTTAGGATCATGGTATACAATGAGTAGAGAGGTACTATATCATAAATTATTAATGTGGAAGAAAAGTCATAAATCTTCAATGTACATGGATAGGAGTTATATCTTATTTCTCCATAATAGTATGGAACATAACCTACAGGTAATTATATTATGCCAGCAGCCATACCACTGTGGCAACCAATCCCATCAAATCTCAGAAGCTAAGCAGGGTCGGGCCTGGTTAGTACTTGGATAGGAGACTGCCTCGGAATACCCGGTGCTATAGGCTTGGCAGAAGGACCCTACAACCCACTCCTAAAAAATAACCAGCCATTGAAAATCCTA
>VMDO01032635.1:6238-18874 GCA_007922755.1 Pedetes capensis | reverse complement strand
GGATTCTACATGGAAAATATTAAACAATGCAAGAGACATCAAAAGAAGATGGAAGGAATACACAGAGTCATTACACCAAAGAGAATTGGTGGATGACCAACCATTTCAAGAGGTACCATATGATCAGGAACTAATGGTACTGAAGGAAGAAGCGGAAGCTGCTTTGAAGAAACTGGTGAAACACAAGGCTTCAGGAATTGATGGAAAACCAATAGAGATGTTTTAACGGATGAAGCCCTGGAGGTACTCACTTGCTTATCCCAAAAGATTTGGAAAACAGCTACCTGCCCAAGTGACTGGAAGAGATCCATATTTGTGACTATTCCCAAGAAAGGGGATCCAAGGGAATGTGGAAATTATCAAATGATATCATTAATATCACACGCAAGTAAAATTTTGCTAAATATCATTCAAAAGCTGGAAAATCAAGCTGGATTCAGAAGAGGACGTGGAACCAGGGACATCACTGCTGATGTCAGATGGATATTAGCTGAAAGCAGAGAATACCAAAAATGTGTCTATCTTTGTTTTATGGGCTATGCAAAGATATTTGACTATGTGGATCATAACAAATCATGAATAACATTGTGAAGAATGGGAATACCAGAGCACTTAAACTGTACTCAGGGGGAATCTGTATATGAACCAGGAGGCAGTCGTTCAAACAGAAGAAAGAAACACTGCCTAGTTTAATGTTATAAAAGGTGTGTGAGGGCTATATCCGTTAACCAAACCTCTCCAATCTCTGTGCAGAGCAAATAATCCAAGGAACTGGACTTTTAGGAAGACGAACGTGGCATCATGATTGGAGGAAGACTCATTAACAACTTGCATTATGCAGATGACACAACTCTGCTTGCTTAAAGTGAAGGAGTTTTGAAACATTTACTGATGAAGATCAAAGAACACAGCCTTCAGTATGTATTGAACCTCAATATCAAAAAAACAAAAATCCTTACAACTAGGTCAGTATGCAACTTCATGATAAATGGAGAAAAGATTGAGGTTGTCCATGATTTTGCTTTACTTGATTCTACAATCAACACCCATGGAAGCAGCAGTCAAGAAATCAAAAAAGCATTCGATTGAGAAAAGCTGTTGCAAAAGACCTCTTTAAATAGTGTTGAAAAGTAAAGATGTCAAATTGAACATGGAAGTGTGCCTGACTCATGCCATGGTATTTTCAGCTGCATCACACAGTTTTAAAAGCTGGACACTGAATAAGGGAGTCAGGAGAAGAATTGATGCTTTTGAATTATGGTGCTAGAGATGAATATTGAATTTACCATAGACTACCAAAAGAACCAACAGATATGTCCTAGAGGAAGTGCAACCTGAGTGCTCCTTCGAGGCAAGGATGGCTAAACTACATCTTATGTATTCTGGACAGGTTGTCAGGCAGGACCATTCCCTGGAGAAGGACATCATGGTTAGGACAGCAGAGGGTCGAGGAAAAAATGGAAGACCCACAACTAGATGGATTGACACAGTGGCTGTCACAATAGGCTTATATATAAAACATATCATATGTCTGGCACAGAACCAAGGAGTGTTTTATTCTGTTGTACATAGGGTCGCTTTGAGTCAGACCTGATTTGACAGCACCTAGCAGCAACAATATATATCAGCCTTATGAAAAAACAGAAAAGTTTAGTATAAGTTAAAGAAGTCTGTTACAAAAAAGCACATACAGTATGATTCTATTTATATGAAATGTCAAGAACAGGCAAATCTATAGCAACTTGTAGCTTTGTAGGGCTAGGGGTAGGAGTGAGAGATAATAGCTAAGCACATTGGGCTTCTCTTTAAGATTAAGAGTAAGTTCTAAAATAGATTAAAATGATAGTTGCCCAACTGTATGAATATACTAAAAGCCACTGATTATAAACTTTAAATGCATGAATTGTATGATGTGTGAATTATATCTCATTAAAGCTGTTAAAAAAGAGAGAGAGAGAAGAAAAATCATAAGCTTACCGGAGAGTGCAGCCTGAGTCAGCTGGCTGAGCAAGACTCCATGGTAGCTGATAAGCAGGGCAGTGATAAGCAACAAAGAGAAGAAAGTAAGAGGCTCCCTGGATCCATTAGCTTTAAGGATTATGAGGCTCAGCAGGGAGGTTGGATAATGGTGGTTTTATGACTAGGAGGAAAATGAGAAAATCTGTGAGTTAAGTTCTGTGTTGAGTTTGAGAGGATAGTGTGAACACCTGAAAGAAGATGTCCTGGCTGGTTGGTGGGAGTGGTGGTGGTGGGGGGTCACATGAGCCCCAGAGCTGGCTAAAGGGCACTTGCCATCTCTGTGGTGTGGCAAGATCACCATGGAGTCCTGATTGAGAAAACATCAAGATAGACTTTAAAACTACAGCAAAAGCCAACAGCTAAGAAATTCTCATTGGGCAGTAATGTGGATGGACACTTTCTACGCATTGCTAGGTGTGCATGGAGGCCCCTCCACAAAATAGCACTTCGTGACTTAGTGGCTGAAATTTATATTCATCAACATCTTATTTTTTTGCATTCTGCAAGTGGTATCTATTATTGTATACTTTTTTCCTAATGGTAATTATTTTTTAATACTACAGAAATAGTGATGCAGAGATAAGTAAGTGTCATCCGAGTTCTTATAATCACAGTGCTACCTGGACTCTGTGGCACCCTTTCTTCACCAGTGTGAGAAACTCTTTAATAGCTATTTTTAAAGCTTATATGATAATCTGTGGAGCTGGGATTTAGCTCAGTTAGTAGAGCACTGTACTGCAGTCTCTGAGGTCCCGAGTTCAATTCCTAGCACCGCAAACATGGGAGAAGGGCCTGGCAATCCACTCCCAAGGCAATTCTGAAACAGTCAGCCATTGAAAACCCTATGAGGGTCGCTATGAGTTGGATACCGACTCGACGGCACCTAACAACAACAACAACATGGTAATCTGTATGTGTTTCCTGGGCCATAATCAGCTTCCTTCCCACACTGTCCCCTGCTTTTCCATCTTGCTTGGAACTGTGACTAGAGCAGCTCCTAATACCTTCCTCAGCCACATTCTGCCCTGAACCCCACCCACAGCCCTCCTCACAACTATGAACTTTGTTACTTCTATATTAGCCTCAGAATCACTTGCTCCTGACGGGAAAGTAACCCTCTAGCACACTTCCAAATGTCTGAATGAACTCAGGAGCCTGACTAAGAAGCATCAGGTCATTTTCCTGGCTTGGCCTATATAGAAGGATGAAGCGAAGGTGGGTACAACTCCTGCCATCTCCTAATTTTGTGATAACAGTTTTTTCTTTTTGTCTTGAACTTTTATTTTATTGAAGGTGTATTTTGGCTTAATTTATTTTCTGTTGCTATAACAGAATTACCCAAACTGGCTAATTTATAAAGAAGTTTATTTAGCTGATGGTTCTGGAGGCTGGGAAGTCCAAGGACATGGTGGCAGCATCTACTCAGGTGAGGCAGAAGGGCAAGATAGTTCAGGCAGAAGAGAAAGTTGAGGAAGTCAAATTCAATTTTCAGCAACTTGTTCTCAGGATAACTAATCCAGTCCTCCTAGAAATAACCCAGTGCCTCAAGAAAGGCATTGGCTTCCTAGAGTAGGCAGAATGGCATTCCAGAGTGCTATCCCTGTAAATAGTGTGAGTTTGTTGTTGTTGTTGTTAGGTGCCATCAAGTCGGTATCCAACTCATAGTGACCCTGCGTACAACAGGCAAAACCCTATGTCAATGCTGCTGTGCTGTTCATTAGGGTTTTCAATGACAGATTGATTTTTGGGAGTGGGTTGCCGGGTCCTTCTCCCAGTGTGAGTTTAGGAGGGGTAAAAACATATTCATACTATGTTGTTGTTGTTGTTGTTTGTGCCTTCAAGTCAGATCCAACTTATAGTGACTCTACGTACAGTAGATCCAGAACCCAACACTGTGCTATGTATACAATCTTTTTTTATGTTTGAACCCATTGTTGCAGCCATTGTGTTTCTTCTCATTTTGAGTCTTGCCACATCAGCAAAAGGAGGTCCCAGGGACTTCACTCCAATCCAGTCATTAAGGTAGACTCTGAGGAGGCAACTCTTCCCCCTGGTCCTTCCTTGAATGCCTTCCAGCCTGGAGGGTTCATTTTCCTGTACTATATTTAACAGGGCTTCTCTGCTATTCACAGAGTTTCAGTGGCTAATTGTTTCAGGAGTGGGCTATCAGGTCCTTCTCACTAGTCTATCTTAGTCTGGAAGCTCAGCTGAAGCCTGTCCACCATGGGTGGCCCTTCTGGTATCTGACATACTGGTGGCATAGCTTTCAGCATCATAGCAACACACAAGCCCCCACAGCATGACAAGTGGACAGACTCATGGGGGATTCAAACTATAGCTATATAATTTCCAAAACTTAAAAAATATCCCCAAATTTCAAGGATGTGTGGTTCACCTCTCTATTTTGCTATGTGCAGCCACATCTTATCCTTCCAGAGTCTTTGGTGAGTCTTCCTGGATTGCTTCATGACACCATAGCTGCTTTGGTTAATGACCTGCCATGGCTCCTAATGGAGTTTAGCTGTCACCGTTTCCCCCTTAGATAGGCTGTGCTCCCCTAAGATCTTCTAGCATTTCACGGCTTCTTCAGAGTCTATATTTTGTTACATATCTCTTTGGCAGCTTTCCCAGAGCTAACATAATGAGGACCTGAGGGAGGTTAGTAGTAAATAATTGTTGATTTGAACAGTATTAGGTTACCTTTTTTCTAAAGATACTTAAGCAACACCGTTCTTCTGTAAATTTTAAAAGTTCCTTGCAAATGCAATTCCTCTGAGTCATCTAAGAAGCAAAAAACAAATGCAGAGGAAGCCTCTTTTGTAAGCAATTCCCCAAAGAAGATCTATAGGCTTAATAGCTTTCATAATATGCATTAACATTTTCAACTTAATATATTTTGAGTGTCAAAATTATCAAGACTTTTTTCACAGAGTGACAAAGGCATAGTTCATGTTCCTTTCAAAGTCCTTCAGGGGCAAACAACAGGAACCAAAGCAGCTGTCTGAGGCAAAGGCTTGGATGAGATTATGATGGGAATTATTTTTTTCCTCTCTGAATAACATCACTTTAAAATGATACTGTTTTCTCACAGTATATGGAATGCATGATGCTTAATTATGAAGTAGGAAAACACAAGTTCCAGAATGAATATTGAAGAGCTGTGGGGCCCATAATTAGAAGAGTTTTGTAGCTACAAAAGATTAAAGTGCATGGCAGTTCATTTTAGTCAGAACCATTATATGCATCAAGTATTTCATCAATAACTTAATTATTGAGCATGTGTTCCAAATACAAATGTGATCATCTATTTTGAATAAAAAACAGTAAAAGTAAAAATTGAAGAATGCTGAGTCATGTCCCTCTTAAGGGAGCAGAAGAGAAAAATGAAGGAAAGAGTCTCAACTGATGGAGCAGGTAAGAGATTGTAAACATCAAATACACATACACCAAAGGCTCCATTTACCTCTTTGTCACCTAAACTGGAAAGATGGGCAGGACTTATGTATGGAAGTAAGTTGGTGAATATGATTAATACTGTGTGACTTAAAGGTAATTTTGCACCCTTGAGGTCTGATTAAATGTAGATTTTTAAGAAGAAAGTGAGCAAGAAGGCGAAAAGGAAAAGTAGAAAATGATCTGGTAGGCTAATGTCATTAACTCTTGATGGAAATATGGTTCCAACTTGGAAGAAAATACTGTGGAAAGCTTTTGATTTATGAGGGTCAACATTGAACTAAAGAAAGCATTTTGTTGTAGGCCAGCCTAAAAAGGAATACCTTTTCCTCCTCCTCCCTTTAGTACGTGTTGCATTGGAATTGAGTGAAATGGGGGAAAAGGAGGGAGGGATTCCCAAGCTGAGAAAATGACTAGGCACATCAATGAATTATTGCTGATTCCTGTAGCAATTCCCAAAATTAACTGGAAAGCTGCGTGTGTGTGTGTGTGTGTGTGTGTGTGTGTTATGCACTTAAAGTAATATAACCATAGAAGCTGGGTAGAATTTAGGATCTGAACATAACCTTGTTGATTACTTACTAAAACAGAAAACATTAACATTGTTCAGAGGCTTACAAGAGGACTCAGCATCTACAGTACATTGCATTACTATGTCCCAGATACAACTGAAAATCTTTTAACATATAAAGAGGAAAATGGGACCAATTCTCAAGGGGAAAATACCAACAAATGCCAATATCAAGAGGAATTATCAGGCAGATGTTAAAGTAGCTATTTTATCTATGCATTATAAGGTCAGGAAAAACATTTGAACCATTTGAACAAAGTGAAATGACAGAAATTCTAAAAAAAATGGAAAATATGAAAAGGGATCAAATGAAAATTACTGAAGTATCTGAAGTGAAAAAAAAAAAAAAGACCAGGTTGACTCAATAGCAGAATGGAGATGATAAAGAATCAACACACTTGAAGGAAGAACAATGAAAATGATCCAGTCTACAAGGTGAGAAATAAAGAATTTGAAGAACCATATCTCAACATAATAAAGGCTACATGTGACAAATCTTCAACCAACATCATACTAAATAGGGAAAAGCTAAAAACATTTCCTCTCAGATCTGGAACAAGACAAGAGCATTCATTCTCATTGTTATGTATAGTATACTACTGGAAGTTTTACAATGCAATTAGACAAGGAAAAAAGGAAATAAAAGCCATATAAGTAGAACAATTATTCATATTTGCAGGTAACTCTATATGTAGAAAAACCTAAAGACTACACCAAAAGAGTATTAGAACTGATAAATTCAGTAATGTTGCAAGATACAAAATTGGCATAAGAAAATCAGTAGCATTTTATAAATGAGTAACAAGATTACTGAGAAAGAAGTCATGAAAGCAATAGCTGCAAAAACAAAAAGCTTCCACCCCCCAAAAAAATCCTAGGCATAAATTTAATTAAAGAAGTGGAAGAATGCACTGGGTGCCTTGGTACATGCCTGTTATTCCAACAACTCAGGAGGCTGAAGCAGAAGGATCACAACTTCAAGGCCGGAGGCAGCCTGCACAATTTAGTGAGACCTTGTGTTGTGTAGATGATTCCTCCATACTGGGCAGGAGTAGACCCATAATAGCTACACTGATACAAAATACCCAGCATGTCTCCAAGGGGCTTTGGCCCTGCAACCATGGTGACAGAAGGGGCAGAAATACACAAGTAGGTTAGGCTTACTATAATGTCTCAACATTCTCTTCTGGAGGGAGGAGGCGGAGGGTAACAAGACTCAAAGGAAGGATATGTGTGTGTGTGTGTGTGTGTGTATATTATGTTATGTATTTATATTATGTATATTATATATGTGTATATATTATATATGCATATATTTTAGTATATACATACATATTATATGTATATATGTATTATATACTATATATGTATTATATATAATGTGTATATAATATATATACATTATATCATACAATTATATGTAATTATATATTGTATAATTATATATTATGTATATGTGTTATATATGTACATATAATATAGTATATATACACATATGTATTTATATATGTATGTATATTATATATTGTATGTATATGTATATGTATATTATATATGTATGTGTGTGTGTGTGTGTGTGTGTGTGTGTGTGTAATCTCAGATTGTTGCTGTCGTTGTTAGGTGCCATCAAGTCAAGTCCGACTCATAGTGACCCTATTTATAGCAGATGGAAACATTTCCCTATTCTGTGCCAGGCACACCATCTTTTTTATGTTTGAGCCCATTGTTGTAGACACTGTGTCAATCCATTTGGTAGAGGGTTTTCCTCTTTTGTGTTAACCTGCCAGTCTCCCAAACATGATGTCTTTCTCTAGGGATTGACCTCTCCTAACTACATGTCCAAAATATGTAAGACACAGTCTGGCCATTGTTGCTTCCAAGGAGCACTCTGGTTGCACTTCTTCTAGGACAGATTTGTTGGTTCTTTTGGCAGTTCATGGTATATTCAATAGACGTCTCCAGCACCACAATTCAAAAGCATCAATTCTTTTCCTGTCTCCCTTGTTCAATGTCCAGCTTTCACAACAATATGATGCAACTGAAAATAACATGGCATGAGTCAGACACACCTGTGTCTTCAATGTGACATCTCTGCTTTTGAACATTCTAAAGAGATCTTTTGCCACAGTTTTTCCTAGAACAATGCGTCTTTTGATTTCTTGACTGCTGCTTCCCCGGGTGTTGATTATAGAGCCAAGCAAAGTAAAATCTTGGACAACCTCAATCTTTTCTCCATTTATTGTGAAGTTGCGTACTGACCCAGTTGTAAGGATTTTTGTTTTGTTAATGTTTAGTTGTAACCCATATTGAAGGCTATGACCTTTGATCTTCATCAGTAAATGTTTTAAATCCTCGATTTCAGCAAGCAGAGTTGTGTCATCTGCATAGCACAGGTTGTAATGAGTCTTCCTCCAATCCTCATCCTGCGATCTTCCTCATAAAGTCCAGCATCTTGGATTATTTACTCAGTGTATACATTGAAGAGATAGGGTAAAAGTATACAGCCCTGATGCACACCTTTCTCAACTTTAAACCAGGCAGTGTTTCCTCATTCTATTTGAACAATTGCCTCCTGGTTCATGTACAGATTTCTCATGAGTACAATCAGATGCTCTGGTATTCCCATTTTCCGAAGGGTTATCCATAATCTATTATGATCCACACAGTGAAATGCCTTTGCATAGTCAATAAAACATAGACATCTTTCTTATATTCTCTACTTTGGGCTAGTATCCACCTGACGTCAGCAATGATGTCCCTGGTTGCCCACCCTCTTCTGAATCCCGCTTGATTTTCCGGTAATTCCCTGTCTATGTACTGCTGCAGTCGCTTCTGAATGATCTTTAGTAGAATTTTGCTGGTGTGTGATATTAATGATACTGTCCGATAGTTTGCACATTCAGTTGGATCCCCTTTTTTGGGAATAGGCACAAATATGGATCTCTTCCAGTCAGTTGGCCAAGTAGCTGTTTTCCAAATCTGTTGGCATAAACATGTTAACACCTCCAGTGCTGCATCTGTTTGCTGAAACATCTCTATTGGTATCCCATCAATTCCTGGAGACTTGTGTTTCACCAGTTCTTTCAAGGCGGTTTCCACTTCATCCTTCCATACCATTGTTTCCTCTTCATATGCAACCTCTTGGAATGATTGGTCATGTACCAATTCTTTTTTGTATAATGACTCTGTGTATTCCTTCCATTTTCTTTTGATGTTTCCTGCATCATTTAATATTTTCCCTGTAGAATCTTTCACTACTGCCACTCGAGGCTTGAATTTTTCCTTCACTTCCTTAAGCTTGAGATACACAGAGCGTGTTCTTCCCTTTTGGTTTTCTGTCTCCAGCTGTTTGCACATGTCATTATAATATTTGTTTTTGTCTTCTCAGGCTGTCTTTTGAAATCCTTTGTTTAGTTCCTTAACTTCATCATGTCTTCCTTTTACTTTAGCTGCTCGACAAGGGCAAGTTTCAGCATCTCTTTTGCCATGTAACTTGGTCTTTTCTTTTTCTCTTGTCTTTTTAATAACTTTTTGCTTTCTTCTTGAATGATATCTTTTATGTCTTGCCACAACTCTTCTGGTCTCCTATAATTTGTGTCTAATAAATTAAACCTATTATTGAGGTGGTCTCTGAACTCAGGTGGGATACACTCAAGGTCATACCGTGGCTCTCATATACTTGTTCTAATTTTCTTCAGCTTCAGTTTGAACTTGCATATGAGAAGTTGATAGTCTGATCCATAGTCAGCACCTGGTCTTGTTTTGATATTTTGTTTAGAGCTTTTCCATCATCTCTTTCCACATATGTAGTTAATTTGATTCCTGTATGTTCCATCTGGTGAAGTCCGTGTATATAGTCTCTGTTTATGTTGTTGAAAAAAATATATTAGCAATGAAAAGGTCATTGGTGTGACAAAATTCTGTCATGCGATTTCCAGCTTCATTTCTGTCACCAAGACTATATTTTCCAACTAGTGAGACTTCTTGTTTCCAACCTTTGCATTCCAGTCACTAGTGATTATCAGAATGTCCTGGTTGCATGTTCGATCTATTCAGATTGCAGATGCTAGTAGAAATCTTTCCTTTCTTCATTTGTGACCTTAGTGGTGGGTGAATAAATTTGAATAATAGTCATATTAACTGGCCTTCCTTGTAGGCATATGGATATTATTCTATCACTGACAACACTGTATTTCAGGACAGATCTTGAAATGTCTTTTTTCATGATTAATGCAACCCCATTTCTCTTTAGTTTATCATTCTCAGTATAGTTGACCATATGATTGTCTGATTCAAAATGGCCCAAGCTGGTCCATTTTAGCTCACTGATGCCTAAAATGTCAATGTTTATGTTTTTCCTTTTTCTTTTAACGATTTCTAATTTTCCTGGATTCATACTATGTACATTCCATGTTCCAATTATTAATGGATGTTTACAGTTGTTTCTCCTTATTTTGAGTGGTGCCACTTCAGCAAGTGGAGGTCCCTGGGGCTTTACTCCATTTCCGTCATCATGATAGACTCTACTTTGAGGAGACAACTCTTCCCCAGTAGTCTTTTGAATGCCTTCCAACCTGGGAGGCTCATTTCGTGGCACTATATCTGAGAGTGTTTCTTTGCTATTCTTAGGGTTTTCAGTGGCTAGTTGTTTTGGGAGTGGTTCACGGGTGCCTTCTCCCTAGTCTGTCTTAGTCTGGAAGCTCAGCTAAAACTTGTCCACCATGGGTAACCCTGCTGGCATCTGAGATACCAGTGGTGTAGCTTTCAGCCTCATCGCAACACACAAGCCCCCACAGTGGGGCAAACTGACAGATGTGTGGGGGAATCTCAGATTAGAGATTGGAAAGTAGCAGAATAAAATGGAGCACAGCAGAAGAGAGGAGAAACTTGTCCTTGGTAAAGCTGCCCGTAAGAGTACCAGGGAATCACATGCCACTCATTAAGTGAGTCCACTTGGGAGAGAGAGAGGCCCTCTCCTTCAAGGAAGCCCTCTTGGGAGCAACTTAAAGGTAGTGTAGCTTTGAAATGGTCTGCAACCATAGCACCCTAGCATCCAATTCTGCCTAATCTTGGAAAGCAAGCAGGGTTGGCCTAGTCCTTGGATGGGAGACTGCCTGGGAATATTAGGTGCTGCAGGCTAGGAAGAAGGACCTGGTAATTCAATCCTGAAATAATCTACCATTGAAAACCCTATGAATAGCAGAGAAGCCCTGATAGTAGTGCTGGGCATGGCACTGTGTTAGAGAGTGTTTCGTTCTGTTGTATATAGGATTGCCGTGAGTCAGACCCAACTTGATGGCACCTAACAACAGCAGCAAATCTTTGAAGCATCTTTGTGAGCACTTCTATCAGGGTGGAAATCTCCCTGGTGTAGCTGTATATAAAGCCTTTCTGAGAGTTACTCACACTCCCTGTATAAAACCCTCAATAAACTACTGGCTTACAAAGTTTAATGTGATCCATTCTTTGGTCTTTCTGCATTCCCCTTGGATTTCACACAACATATTGTCTCAAAATAAAAAATAAAAGTGGAGTTCAGGGTGTGGTCCAGTGCGAGAGCATTTGCCTAGCATGTGCAAAGCCTTGGGTTCAAATCCCTAGAAGGCGAAGGAGAGAAGGAGGAGGAGGAGGAGAAGGGAGGGGGGAAGGAGAAGAAGAAGAAAAAGAAGGAGGAGGAGGAGGAGGAGGGGAAGAAAAGAAGAAGAAGGAGGAGGAGGAGGAGGAGAAAAAGAGGAGGGGGAGGAAGAGGTGGTGGAGGAGAAGAAAAAGAAGGGGAGGAGGAGAGGAGCAGGAAGAGGAGGAAGGAAAATTAGAAAACACTGATGAGAAATTGAAGACACATACACACAAATGTTCATGGATTGGACGAATTAATGTTATTGGAAAGTCTGTATTACCCAAAGTATTTTAAGATTCAATGCAATCAGTCTCCAGCAAAATACTAATGACATCCTTCACAGAACTAGAAAAAAAATTCCTAAAATTCATGTAGAAATTCAAAAAGCCCTGAATAGCCAAAGCAATCCTGAACAAAAAGAATAAAGCTGCAGGAATCATAATGCCTGATTTCAAGACATAATACAGAGCCGCAATAACCAAAATAACATGGTGTTGGCATAAAAACAGACCAATGGAATGAAGACCTCAGAAATAAAACCACCTGCCTAGAACTAATTGATTCTTAACAAAGGTGCCAAAGTCATACATCAGAGAAACAACTGTCTCTTCAATAAATGGTACTGGGAAAACTGGATATCCACATGCAGAAGACAGAAACTTGATGCCTATCACTATATATAAAACTAAACTCAAAATGCATAAAGACCTAAATGGAGGATCTGAAACCATGAAACTACCAGCAGAAAACATAGGAGAAACACTTGAAGACTGACATAGACAATGGATTTTTGGATATGACACAGGAAACAAAAGGAAAAACAGACATGTGATTACATCAAACCAAAGAGGGTCTGCATAGCAAAGAAAAAAATTAACAAAGCTGCTTACAGAATGGGAAAAATAAATGCCAACTATTAATCTGATGAAGTATTAATAACCAGAATATACGTGGATCTCAAAAAGAGAAAGAAAGA
>VMDO01032634.1:0-10966 GCA_007922755.1 Pedetes capensis | reverse complement strand
GCCTGAAAGGGGACCAGGTTGAAGCCCGAGCAGGGTAACTTTGACCCTGGCCTTCCTCCTCTAGATCCCCAGAAGCCAAGGTCACCAGTGCCCCACACCCACAGGGGCTCCAGCATCTCTCACTCCCCCTCGTGACCAGAATGCACCAGTGGTGCTATCAGTGAAGCACCGAGTATGTTTGGCATTGAGTAGGGTCCTGACTGTCCTCACAGACCCCCATGGGGTAGGTCCCATAACTGCCCCTATTTCGTGAAGGAGAAGACATGGCCGAGGAAGGCAGACAAGGTACTTGTCATGCCACAGGTGGTGTGAGCGGCAGAGTTAGTCGCTGCTGATCCTGTGACCCTGAGTCGTAGCTCCTGCCTCTCTCTCTCTGTCTCTCTCTGTCTCTCTCTCTCTCCTTCTCTCATTTAGGGGCATGACTCTCTGGCTGTCAGCTGGGTAGTACAACAACACGTTTAGTTTAATATAACATGCACTGCTAGCTAATGGCTGTGTAGCTCATTACATTACCTAACATGACTTCCATACAGCAATTTGATGGTTACATTAACCCTGTTTTAGGGGTGTGAAAAGGAGCCTCAGAGAGATGTGAACAACTTTGGCCAAAATCCTGTGACTAATTGACCGAATTAGGTGTAGGCACGGAGCTCCGGGGCGATTGGTGTTTTATCCTGTCCGGTGTTACGGCGCTCTTTTCTGCGGGCATTTGCATGTGCAGGTCTTTCTTTATCATACACTAACTGGTAGATTGGGAGAAGAAGCCGGCAACCCACTCCCAAAAATCAATCCACCATTGAAAACCCTATGAACAGCAGAGAAGCACTGACAGTAGTGTTTCGCTTGTTGTATGCGGGGTTGCTATGAGTCGGATACCGACTCGATGGTACCTAACAACAACAACAATTGCTAGGTACTCTGCTTTCCCAAATCATTCCGTTTCCTCCTTGCAATACGTCAGGCATCATTGGGTCTATCATCATCCTTATTATCAGAATGTACAAACCAACCTGGGAGAGCTGGATAGTTCTTTCTTTTTTTTTCAAAAAGTCTAATCCAGAAAGTGGTAGAGCTAGGATCTGACTCCAGGGCTACCCAGTTCCCAAGCTCTTCCCTCCTTTCTCCACCACAGAGCACCACGGAATCCCGGGGTGGAGCTTGGTGTTGTGGGAGCTGCAGAACAGGGGTCAGAGTCTTCACTCACAAAAACTCATGTTGAGCGTTGAGTCTTCAACATGGCCAACGGCCACGGTGCTCTGAAGCGGCGTTTCTCTTCAGTGTGCCTCTGTGGTGTGGTCGTGGTCGTGGGATGGCGGTGTGGTGGTGCTGTGGCTGAGCCAGTGGAACAGGATGGGAAGGGCTGTGACTGATGGCAGCCAGGGTCAGGAAAGGCCCTGGAGGGATGGCAGGGGACACTTACTGGGGTGATGGGGGAGCAGTAAATCAAGGCAACGCTCCCTGGGTGCGGTGGCACACACCTGTCATCCTAGTGACTTGGGAAACTGAGCAGGAGGACCACAAGTTCGAGGCCAGAGGCAGCCTGCTCAACTTAGCGAGACACTGTCTCAAGATTAAAAGCTTGAAAAGGGCTGGGGGTGGAGCCCAGTGGTAGAGGGCTTGCCTAGTGTATGTGAGGCCCTGGGTTCAACATCGTGGTTCTGCAAGAGGAGAGAGAGAGGGGGAGGGAGGGAAAGGGAGAGGGAGAGGGAAAGAGAGAAAAAGAGGAAGAACAAGAAAAAGAAAAAAAGAAGAAAGAAAGAAAACAGAAAGAAAAAAAAGAAGAAAGAAAGAAAAAAGAAAAAGGAAAGAAAAGAAAAAAGAAGAAAGGAGAAAGATGCCACTCAAAAAGTTGTGGTAAAGTTTTGGCAAAACTGGCAAGGCGCATGACCCTGGCATGTTCTTGCACACAGGCTGAGCAGATGGGGGAGAGATAGCGCCAAGAGCCTGCAGGGAATAATGCTGCCAGGGAAGAAGTCAGCAAGGAGGGGCTGTGTACCAACCCCCTGGTCCCACTGCTCTTGCACTCGGCACTTCTCAGTGCTTCTTGTTTGCTAAAATCCAGCAAATCTACATGCACACACACACACCTACTTGGATGCCCACGCGCAACACGCAGACATAGCACACCCACATGTACACTTGTTTACTGCAATGCACATGCATCATGTGCAAAGCACACAAATGCACACATACACACACGCACATCAGGGTTCAGCCGTGAGAAACCATCACGCATGAGTAGCAAAGGTTTCTGAGCAGATATAGAAGAGGGGTCGTCACAGCACATGTTCCACAAGGAAACTGTAAAACCCTCTCCCTGACACCTCACTCCCCTTGTGGAGGCCCCTGTCCTCCCCACCCCTGGCTGAGACTCCTCACCTCTCCCCACTCTTGCTGCCCTCTCAGCCTCTCTGACAACGGCCAGGAAGCCTCCTCTGCATTTCCAGGCTTCATTACTACTGATCGCCCCGCTCAGGGGATCTAACCTTGAACCTTCTCTTTGCAAGAGAGAAGAGAGGGTGAGAAATAATTTTCTTCCTCAAAAACAGCAGTAACAGCCATTGTCTATTCTTTTTCCTTTTTGGCTTCTTTTCCAAATACTTATTATGGAATTTTCTAAACACCTACAAAGTAGTACAAGATGAATCCCGGGTGTGATCTGCCTCACCCTTGCCCTGCCCTGCTCAGCTCTGATTCTTTTGATGCAAACGTCTCACATCACATGAGAGTCTGCTTTTAAAATGTCAGTCTAAAGGTGATTGGGACTGTAGCTGCTACATCTGCTCAGGGATGCCTTCAAGTCAGGTCTGACTCACAGTGACCCAATGTATAACAGATGAAACACTCCCCAAGACTGTGCCTTGCCTGGCACTATGTCAGTGCTCTGCTACTCATGTGGTTTCCAATGGTTGATTGTTTCAGGATTGCTTCCAGAGTGGATTGCCATGTCCTCCCATTTTTGTGGTGCTGGGGATCGAACCCTGTGCACACAAAGCAAGCACTCTACAAACGGAGGTAAACCCCAGCTCAAGGACGGCTGTAACCTTTAGGAAATCAATCACTATTTTAAAAAGTCATAATATTTAGAAAGGGGATTTAGCTGGGGGTTGACAGATAGCAAGGTTATGGTTCCTGGCTGACCGTGTCCTCCATGTGGGACGAGGTGATGTTGGCTGTGTTCTTGGTTATTCTATAAAATAGTTTTTTTTTTTTTTTTTTATAGGTTGGACTAGCCCAGCACACCAGCCTCAGGGACACTGGTTTACCTGATCTGTCCCAGTGGTAGGTCCCTTTTCTGTATCCTGTATGAAGAGCCACTAACCACATAGAACTTGGCTCTGCAGACTGGTGAACCAAGGAAGCTGCTCTTCTCCCAGACCCCTGCTCTCTGCGCACCCCACCCATCTATTCTCTGCACCAGAACATGTGCTACCTGAGGGCAGACCTGCTTATCCCTCTGTATCCCTAGCAACAAACACAGAGTCTCAGAGATTGTTGTTGCTCTTTGGTGCTGTTGAGTTGGTATCTGACTCATAGCGACCCCTATGTACCACAGGGGAAACACTACTGTCAGTGCTTCTCTGCTGTTCATAGGGTTTTCAATGGTGGATTGATTTTGGGAGTGGGTTGCTGGGTCCTTCTCCCAAGCCTACAGCACCTGGTGTTCCCAAGCGGTCTCCCATCCAAGTACTAATCAAGCCCAACCCTGCTTAGCTTCCGAGATCAGATGGGATCAGACGCCACAGTGGTGTGGCTGCAGGCTCGGAGATAGTATGTGCTTAATAAATGTTTAGTTAAACTTCTCTCAAGCTTCCTAAGGGCTGGAGTTTAGCTCAGTTGGTAGAGTGCCACTTTGTGCTCTCTGGGGTCCTGGGTTCGATCCTTAGCACAGCAAAAATGGAAGAAGGAAGTGGCAGCCCACTCCAGAAACAATTCCCAAGCAGCCATTGAAAACCCCATGAGGATCGCTGTGTGTTGGGCACAACTTGACGGTACCTAACACACACACACACACACACACACACACACACACACGCATGCGCATACAAAGAGCATTTTATTTCTTCATGTGATTGCCTGAGAAATTCAACCACGCTGGTGGAGTGAGGAAAAAGAGCTTCCGGGGCCACCTCGTGATTAATTTCAACCTTCAGAATGTCCTGGCTCTGTCTGTCCACATCCCCCAGCCATTCTCCTCCCTACACCTGCGGAAGCCCCCTGGGGTCATCTTTTGCCAGGCTTGTCCGGGAATTTCTGAAACCAGCCTGACACTTTGCTTTATTTTGAAAAATGATTCAGCGTGGAGTTGGCTGTGGAGCAGGGCCAGGTGACTCTGTGTGCCGTGTGCAGGAGGGGGTGGGAGGAATTCCAAAGGTGATCCAGGGGCCCTGTGTCCCTGGGCCCTGACCCCGCTGGTCCCGGCAGAGGAGCAGGTGGACCCAGAGCAGCCCTGTGGCTCTGGGCTGGTTATGGAGACAGTGCTGTCTTAAGTCCTACCATCTTCCTGCGCTCTGGGTTTAATTCTCCCTGTGCAGGGAGCGCCATTCAGGGTGTTTAAAATGCGGACGACTCAGTTAACGACATCACACTGCTTGGGGGAGCATGTGTAGATGCACCCTAGAACATAAACCCCCCAAAGGAACCCCCAGGTCAGCGCACAGCCCATCATGAACGCTCGCCGAGCGCTTCCCCTGGGGCCAGGCACAGAACTGCCTGCTTTCCCGTCTCTGTCAGCCGCTGCCCTTGTTCTCCTCATTCCGCCAGGAGGAAACTGAAGCACGGGCTGCAGAGGTCACGGCCCGCGGCCTGACAAGCTTCATGCGGAGGAGGCTGGGTGTCCACACAGGGGCGGCCTTCAGACCTGCTGTCCCAGGTGTCCAGGTGCCACAGACTAGATACGTAATGTGGGAGAAGTGCCATGGTGTTGCCGGGCATGGTGGCTCCCGCCTGTCATCCCAGCGACTCCAGAGGTGGAGGCAGGAGGATGGCGAGTTCGAGGCCAGAGGCGGCCTGAGTAATTTAGCGAGACCCTGTCTACAGAGAAAACAGTGGAAAAGGGGCTGAGGGTGCAGCTCAGTGACAGAGCACTTGCGAAGTATGTGTGAGGCCTTGGGTTCGAATCCCAAGTAGAACAAAAAAGCCATTTCTTTAAATATTGATAAAAAGAATTAAAAGGACAAAACTCTCATACGGAGTAGACAAGGCCGCCTCCCTCACTGACCGCTGAGGCGTCTGGGCTGTGGGATCGGGGAGGAGAACGCAAACGCCAGCTTTCCCTGACTTGGGTTTCTCCAGCGTGGTGCCTGGTGACGAGGACCCTGACAGATGGAGTCTGAGTCAGGACACTCAGAAGGAAGCTCTCAGGGTGACCTCAGTGGTCACAGAGGTCTGCACCTACCATACTGTTACTCACAGCGCCTGTCCTGTCAAAGGGAAGGAGCTGGGCAAGAAATCTGCAGATATCTTGAGGGTCATCCCGTAGGGCAGGAGGACTTTGGAGTCTTGTTCTGCACAGATTTGCCATTGTGAGAAATGCGCTGTAAGTTTACTGATGGGCAGGAACAGAACTTCCTCTCTCTCATTCTCGCTCTCTTTTCTTTCTTTTTCTTTTCTTTCTTTCCTTCCTTCCTTCCTTTTCTTCTTCTTCCTCCTCCTCCTCTTCTTCTTCTTCTCGTCCTCCTCCTCCTCCTTCTTCTTTTCTTTCTTTCCTCTTTTTTCTTTCTTGCCTTTCCTTCCTTGTGGCAAAGCACACAAATGCACACTTGTGCACACACATCATGTGCACACACACACATCAGGGTTCAGCCATGAGAAACCATCAAGCATGAGTTGAATTAGAATTCCTTGTGCCCCCATCATTGTATGTCTATATTTTTAAAAAAATACTTTCTTTCCTTCTGGTACACCAAGGTATTCTAAGGTCATGTTGTATTTTCCCTGTCCCTGTCCTAGAATCAGCAGATTCTCTAAAGACTCATTGGAAATACCATTCTCTTTTTTATTAAAGAGTGATGTTTAGAAACCAAAATACAGGTGTTTGGTGTGCTCGTTGTTATTGGGAGGTCATTACATCTAGGCTCTCTAGGTGGACAGAGCAGGGAAATATCTGTGTATTCTCTATGCATAAATACATTATATCTAATCATATTATAAAAGAAGGAACACTTTTTCCCCATACTGTACTGTCACATTTGGCCTGCAGCCATACCACTATGGCATCCGATCCCATCAGATCTTCAAAGGTAAGGCAGGGTTGGACCTAGTTAGTCCTTGGATGGGAGACCACCTGGGAACACCAGGTGCTGTAGGCTTGGGAGAAAGACCGGCTACCCACTCCCAAAAATCAATCCGCCATTGAAAACCCTATGAACAGCAGAGAAGCACTGACAATAGTGTTTCGCCTGTTGTATGTAGGGTCACTATGAGTCGGACACCCACTTGATGGCACCTAACAACAATAACAACTGTCACATTCAATACAGAACACTTCTATGATAAAATATGTGTTCCCTCCACCCGCAAGGGTCCCTCCAGTGGACACCAAGTGGGTGCTATTTAATTCAATTCTGACCCTATTTACCTAGAGATAGTTCTTGGAGGTATTGCATTTGATAATTTGCTAGGAAGGCCCATAGAATTCAGGGAAATACTTTACTTAAGGTTACTGGTTTATTATAAAATACATTATAAAGGACTCAGATAAACCACTAGATAAGAGGCATATGAGGTAAAGTGTGGAAGCCGAGGAGCTTTGGTGCCCATGGAGTTGAAGAACGCCACCATCCCAGCATCTAGATGCATTTATTCCTCTAAAATGTGTCAAATCTCATTGTCCTAGAGTTTTAATAGAACTTTAGCTACCTTCTCCCCTTTCTTGGAGGTTGGTGGGTGGGGCTGGAAATACCAACCTTCTAATCCTGTAATTGTTTCATCTTTCTGGTGTATAGCAGGCAACCCCTGAAAAAGATTCTCTGCAGGCAGCCCCTGAGAGAGAACGGTGTGAAGCTACAAGAATAAAGCCCAAGATGCACTAGGGACCCTAGGAAGCTGGAGGTGACAGGAATGTGGAGTGTCTGCCAAGGAAAGCTTCAGACAGCAAGCAGAGCCAGCCCAGGAGAGAGGCCAGATGGGTTGCAAATGGCAAGGACACAGGGATGGCACGGCCAAGCCCTTGGAAGCTCACGTCATGCCAGTATGTATCCTGGACACTGGACACAGAGCTACAGGATTTGATGTTTACTGCGCTGGGTTTTGGTCTTGCTTTGTTCCAATCTTTCCTTGCTATTCCCCTCTTCCTCCCTTTTGGAATGAGAAAATTTACTCTGTTCCATTATATACTGGTGACATGTAGCTAATTTGTTTTTACAGGAGCTCATCAATGAGAGTTGGTCTGGAGTCTCAGGGGAGAATTTGAGCTTGGAGTTTTGAGCAATGCTGGAGTTGTTGAGGTCTTGTGGAAGCACACAGATGGTTATATCGTATGCAGAAGTATGACCTTTTATTGTCTTTATCTGGAAACCAGGGGCTGGGATTTAGCTCGGTTGGTAGAGCGCTGTGCTGCAGTCTCTGAGGTCCTGAGTTCGATTCCCAGCACTGCAAAAATGGGAGAGGGATGTGCCAATCCACTCCTGGGGCAATCCCAAAACAATCAGCCATTGAAAACCCTATGAGGGTCACTATGAGTCAATCATGACTCAATGGCACCTAACAATAACAACAAATCTGGAAATCAAGTATGGTTTACAGAGATGTCTTGGGGTGTGAAGTTAATACGGGGTGGACTTGTGATGGTTAATCTTGATTGTCAAACCGATCAGATTGAGAGCTATCTAGAAGATTAGATAAACCCACTTCTGAGTGTCTGTGAGGGTGTTTCCAAGGGGGAAGATCCACCTTGAAGCGGCTGGGGGCCCAGGTGGAAGAAAGTGGGAGGAAGGAAGCCAGCGAGCACAGGCATTCTACTCTGCTTCCTGATTGCCAGCAGGTAAGAGTCTCGGCTCCATCATTGCCTTCCACCATGATATTCTGCCTCACTATGGCCCAGGAACAACAGAGCCAGCCGACTCTGGGATGAAATATCTAAAACTAGGAGCAAAACCAAATCTTTCCTTTGAATTGTTTCTCTCAGGCATTTGGTCACCGTGACAAGATAACGAACACACAATACAATGGAATATTATTCAGACATGAAAAGGACTAAAGTACGGATACATTCTGTAGCATGGATGAATGTGAAAACATGCTAAGTGAAGGTAGCCACAGAAAACCCATACTTGCATGATTCCAGTCATACGAAATGGTCAGAACAGGTAAGCCCACAGAGACAGGCAGTAAGGTTTGAGGTGACCAGGAGTTGGATAAAACTGGTAAGAGAGAGTTGTACCCAATGATACGACATTTATCTTTGGTAAGTAACATGTTCTGGACTTAGATAGCGGTGATGATTGCGCAAGGTTGTGCCTTCCCCACCACACGCCAGAATTTCAAGCTTGATACTTGCTGGTTAACACTTGTGTTGTTAGGTGCTGTCCAGTTGGGTCTGACTCATAGCGACCCTCATAGGATTTTCAATGGCTGATTGTTTCAGGATTGCTTCAGGAGTGGATTGCCACATCCTTCTCCCATTTTTGTGGTGCTGGGGATTGAACTCAGGGCCTCACGAAGTCCAGAGCAGGTGCTCTACCCACTGAGCTAAATCCCAGCCCAGTTAACACTTACTGATTTTTTTGGGTTCAAGAGATTTAATTTAAGAGTAGTAAATTGTAGACTTGGGCTGGGATTTTGCTCAGTTGGTAGAGCGCTGTGCTACAGTCTCTGAGGTCCTGAGTTCAATTCCTAGCACCGCAAAAATGGGAGAAGGACCTTGCAATCCACTCCCAAGGCAATCCCGAAACAGTCAGCCATTGAAAACCCTAGGAGGGTCGCTATGAGTCGGACATGACTCGACAGCACCTAACAACAACAACAACAACAACAACAACAACAACAACAAGTTGTAGAGTAGAATTAGCGAAAAGGAGAGAACAGAGTTGTTGTTGTTAGGTGCCATAGAGCACCTTTGTTTCCTTAATTAGATTAAATTTTCTTAGAGAGAGAGAGAGAGTATGATTTCTATTAAACTTGTGTTGAGTTTCTTCTTTGTGGTGTATCTATTTTTTTTTTTTTGTCTCTAATATCTCCAGAGATGCCCCGGAAGGCATTCACTGGGGGTCTTAGCACTTATTCTGGATTTAGCTGCCATGAGCCGCTCTCCATCTACTGAAGCTGCAGAGCAGGTAACCTTGCCTGTCTAGCGTTGCAGGCTCCGTGATGATGGGAACTATATTTATTTTATTGCTCTCCTTGCATAGTTCTCATCTCCAGTGCTCAGTAAGAACCCTTTGATGACAAGGAAGAGGGTAGTTTTGCACTTCATAGAGAGTGGCAAAGCACCCCTTCTCTATACCAGCTGAAGACCAGCAGGTCCTGCAGCTGCTGGAACTGGTTTGGATTGCTTAGCAAATGCACGCCAGCCTGGTGGAATGGGTTACAGCGTGGCAGAGTCTTTGCCTTTAATTTTATTGTGCATGCTAGGTGAGTGCTCCACCATCGAGCCTCATCCCCAGCCCTGTCTTTAATTTTATTGTCACTTGAACTTTTAGTAGCTCTCACTCCCATCCACTAATGCAGGACTCTAACTGACCGTAAAGGTTTCTGGTGTACTTAAGCCGTGGAGCGATGGGACCCAGGATAATGTCTTTACTACAACCAGCTGACAACCTTTTGGCGCACAGCGTGAATGATATAGCTTGTGGTGCACAAGGCAGGGCTTTCTTCCTCACATCTAATAATGGCAGGTCACCCACACGCTGCCTCTCCGGTGAACTGTTTTCTGTTATTCTTGTCCTTTCAACGATGACAGCAACAATGGCAGCAGCGCCCAAAATGAAGACACGCCAGGGCGTTGTGTTCTACATGCTTTATATAGTTGCTCACTTAATCCTCAAGGCAGCCCTATGGAGTGTGTACTATTATTACCCAAATTGACAGACGAGGAAACTGAGACACTGAGTGGCCAAATGCTTCCGGCAGATGTCGGACTCTGACCCAGACAGTTCAGCTGGGGAGTTGGTGCACTAACCACGGCAGCAGGCCGTCCCCTGTGGGATCTTTGGCCCTTCAAGGCCCTGTGCATGGAGTCCCTGGGTGGGACAGAGCCTCAAAGTGATAAAGGGATGTACCCATGGAGGGGCATCGAGGCTAGGGGTTGTAATTAGCCCGTTGTTCCTCATTTCCCTGTCTGTCAGGCAGAAGATGGAAGGAAAGCACCCCACACTCTGACGAGCCCCTGTCTGCTCACTTCCCACCAGCGATTCCCAGAGACATGAGGTGGGAAGTGGGGCACCTTCCTTGGGCCGATGCTGCTCTGCCTGTACGTTGTACACAGATGGTGTCTCCACGTGGAAGCTGTCGGGTAGTGAGGGGCTTTGCACCTCTCAGTTCTTTCCTGCTCACCCAGGATTTGTCACCTTTCACACCACCACTAAGTATCCTTAGCATAGCTGGAAGCAGAGCCAAGCATCCCATCCAGGCTTTTTCCTC
Organism: Pedetes capensis; assembly: GCA_007922755.1. NCBI lineage: Eukaryota > Metazoa > Chordata > Mammalia > Rodentia > Pedetidae > Pedetes > Pedetes capensis. Next base: position 385 of record VMDO01032634.1, on the reverse strand, counting down.
TTACTCTTGCCAGGCGCTGTAGAGGTGCTCAGCAAGGAAGCCTGCCTCAAGTTTCTTCTGTCACGCTTCAAGCCGGGTGGTGTATTCTCTGGCTCCACCACTCAGCTCCGGATCTCGCACCCCACACCTGCAAACTGAAGTGAAGTCCTTAGACCGTAGGATTCACTGATGGAAATCTTCCTTAAAGGGTAGGCACATCCAGAAACAGTACCAATGCTTCCAAAACCCCTTTTGCTCCAGAGTCAGAGTCTCCAGCAATATCAAAGTCACAAGAAAGTCAGTGGGCATACATTAGGCTGTGGGCCCTTCATGGGCTTTCCAAGTTTTTATTTCAATGTCTGTAACACATAATGCAACTTCCTCCTCCTCCTCCTCCTCCTCCTCC
>VMDO01032633.1:0-18780 GCA_007922755.1 Pedetes capensis | reverse complement strand
GAAGGTACTTTGTCAGGACCTGTCAAATTTTAGATGGGCACACCCTTTCACCTAGATTCCACTCCTGGAATATATCTTACAGAAATAATCTTATAAAGAATATATGTACAAAGATTTTTACATAAAATATTGTAAGAACAAAAAAATGGACACATATTAAATGTATATCAACAGTAAATAGTTTATAGCGTACCTTATAGCATATCCTTACCATAGTACACTATTTAGTGCCTTAAGAAGAGTAAGTTAGGTTTATATGTAGTGGTACGCAATGACCATAATGTATTTCTGAGTGATAAAAGATGTAGACAACTTTTCTGGTATAGTGTATGATCTCATTTAAAAAACCAGATGCCTGAGTTGTGCATGATGGCACACACACTTGTAACCCCAGAGACTTGGGAGGCAGGGGCAGAAGGATTGCAAGTTTGAGGCCAGAAGCAGCCTACATAACTTAGCAAGACCCTATCTCAAAATTTCAAAGGTAAAAAAATGGGCTGGGAGTGCAGCTCAGTGGTAGAGTGCTTACAAAGCATGTGTGAGGTCCTGGGTTCAAATATCCAGTACTGAAAAAAAATAACAATGAAAAAAACCCCACATGTCCTCTTACCATCAACATATACATTTATATGTACACATACACAGAAAAAAGATCTGGAAAGATATATAACAAATTACTTTAAGAAAGTTATTCCTGGGGTGGGGAAACTTTACTTTTTATATTTCTGTAATGCTTGAATTATTTACAGTAAATATGTATGACTTTAGTACATTTTTAAAAAGTTAATATATAAAAACTAAAACAAGGAGGCCCTATGCTATGTCATATAACATCACTGATTTATTTAATTGAAATCTAAACCCAAAATCTTCAGAAATGTTTATTTTCTTAGATTGTATCTCTGAGGACCTGATGTTTAAGTAAGCTGTTGTTAGATGCCACTGAGTTGTGTCCAACTCATAGCAATGCTCATAGAATTTTCTATGGCTGTTTTGGGATCACTCCAGAAGTGAACTGCCATATCTTCTCCCATATTTGTGGTGCTGGTGATCGAACCTGAGTCGTCAGAGAGTGTAGCACGGCACTCTACCAACTGAACTAAACCCTCTCCCCAATTTAAGTAAGTAGGTTTATAAAATAACAAATATTCATGATAAAAGCTCAAACAGTACAGAAGAACATAAACAGCAATGTAAAAATTCTTCCACTTTTGACCAGTAATCTAGTCATCACACTGACTGAGGAAAGCAATATTAACATTTTTTATGGAGCTCTTCAAATATTAAAAAAGTGACTACTTATGTTGTTTTATGCCATTTTCATTTTACCTTAGGTACCCAGAGAAAATAATATTTATCAGCATCATTGACTATTATGCAGATTATCTATTCTTACTGAAGCAGCACATCACAAATGTGTTATGTTAAATGAATGACTACAACACAGCATTTGGTACTGCACTGAAGTAGTTTTGGAGGTCAAATAACACAAAACATGTTGGAGTAGGCAACATAATTCAGCCAGAAGAAAACAACATATTTCTTCTTTAAACATTTACAATAACCTCAACCTTGGCAATAATTGAGCTCAAAAGTTCAGTTATTTTCATTTTATTCACATGGAATGATAATTTTCAAAGGAAGATAAAGAAAAAAGATGCTAATGCAACTGATTTTCCCCCACTGGGTGGCTACTCACCACATTCTGCTTTGTCGTTTCCTCTAGTGTCTGTATCACATACAACCTATTCCGACAGCGCATGCTGTGTATATCTTCATAGCGAATATTACCATATTTCTGCAAGAAATGATTTCAGCAGATATTCATTCATAATAAATATCCACTTCTATGACTGAATTTTGTCAGATTCAATTCTCAGAGGCCTTGGTTCTATTTCTAGCTATTTTCCTGACTTGTCCTGTGATTTTGTACATTTTCACCTCCCACCTTTCAGTTTTTATATATCTTCACTGAAGAAAAATCCATATACTATGTGTCTAGACTAAGTGCAAGAACATTGGTAAAATTCTTAGTCTCTAAGAGCAGAATCATTTTCACCTTTTTATACAGTGACACATATTTAAAAGCAGTCATCATTTTGCAAGCAAATGAATTTAGTCTTGTTTAATGGAAAGCAAATTGAGGCAGAAGAGGTTAAACAACCTAGGACCAATTCACAGAACTCATTTTTAAAGTGAAGCTAGATTTAAAATTTTGTCTTTACTTGCATTATCTTACACTTAATACTACAGATATAACTATAGTATCATTTTACGCACAATACATAATTACATGCATGATAGAAAAAACTTACCTCATTGGACTCTCGAATTAAATCTGTAATATCCACTCTAATATGACTGCTTTTATCATCACTCACATTTGAACCCTGCTGCACACTTGAAGGCAATGGGCTATCCTTATTTATGACATTGTCAAAGAACCTATTCAAAAGTGATAGTAATACAAGAATTAGTAGAACTAAACTTTTTGAAGCAGAGAAGATGACAGCTAATTTTTCCCCAGTTAGTCAGAGGTTAATTTCAACTGAGGAGACAAGGGAAAGTCTTAAAAAGAAGAATTTGAAAATGATTGGGAATTAGGAGGACATGGGTGAAGGGAAGAGGATAGAGATGAAAAATCTTTGGGGTGGGGAAGAACAGCATGAAGGAAGCAAACAGGCTCACTGAGTATATAGCAAATACTACATAGCTCAGTAAGATAGAAAATAGGTATGTAGAGGCATATAGGTGAAATAAGTGAAGAAAGGTACACTGAGGCCTTATTACAGAGTTCTTAATGCCAGAGGAAGTCAATTATAGATTATTCTGTACAGAATGGGATTTGATGTAGCATTTGATGTAGCATGTTGCCAATTCAAATATTCACATAAAATATAGAAACGTGCATACACGCACACACACACACACACACACACACACTCCAAAACAAAATAGCATTCATACAAAAGTCATTAGGAAAGTAAAGCTCAATCTATCTGACTGAAACCATCTGAAAAGTAGGATAATTTCCCCCACTGGATTTTTAAGCCCTTTACCTCTCAAATTACTTTTACACAGAGATACTCCATAGCTTAAACTGGGACTAAAAAAGTCACAGTATACTGAATCAACAATATAAGCATAAATGTGTGAATAACATAATTGTTTACATCAAAGTGATTTATTTTGTTACATTCTATTTGAAGACAAAGGACAAGATTTTAGGCCTGGCTTTTTCTTTCAACTAGTTCTGTGACTATGAACAAATTGTTTGAAATTTCTAGGGCTCAGTTTCCTCATCAGTAAACTAAGGGGATTGAACAACATAATCTCTTAGATCTCCAGAGTTAAATGTTATAGTTCTTGCAATACCTGTTTAAAGCTGTCACAGCTTCAGCATCATCTTTACATGTCAGAAGTTTGTCTAAATTGTAGTCAAGTATTGCCAATCCCAGTTGCAAAATGGCCTTTATTCCATCATAGAAGAAACAGTCCACCACATTCACTGCACTTTCAAAAGGCAGCACACTAATAAAAAGTGTGAGGAACCATGAGAGAGAAACTGAGGAAAAGAATGTCATATCGGTCATGTGGTCTGTCAGCTGAGGAAGGTGATCCCTGATAAGTTCTTCAAATACTGCCTGATCCACCAAGGCACCTGGAGAATATCAAAACAAGCTTAACAATTACCATCTTTTAAAAGAATCTGTTCCCAATACCTAGCCTCTTATATTAGCTTGCTGATATATCTCATCTCTCTTTCTTAAAATGTGAACTCCTTCAGTATCTTTTCTATATTGTATATATCTCTGCATCTGCTAATTGAGTGCCATTAACCTAAAAGCACTTGAGAAATGCAACTTAAATTCATTCGAAGAGTTATTATTGAGTCTTCATTATATGAAGAGACTTGTACTAGGTACTATCGTTAATAAAATGGCCTATGCTTCAAATAGTTTAATATCTCTTTTTTTGTGATACTGAAGATTGAGTCCAGGGCCTTGTGCATGCTAGGTAAGCACTGCAACACTGTGTTACATCCCTAGGCCTTAAAGAGTTTAATATATAGGAGGAATAAAGATAAATACACAAAACTAAAAGAAAAGACAATATAATCAATGACTTAGCCACAATACTGAAAGCTTAAGAGGGTACAAAGATAGATGATCCATAAGTTTTAGTACAGGGGATCACGGATCTCTAAATATTTGATAACTGAAGAAATATTACAGAATTAACAAAGAACTTGATCCTTTCTAACATTTCAAATAGCTAAATAACTCATATAAGGTGGAGCTTTTAAGCTGATTAAAATCCCCCTTCCACGAAGAAACTATAAAAAAAAATCTCAGTAAATCTAGATATTTCAGCTCATCATTGTTTTGGAAATAATGATTATAGACTTAAAATTTTCATTATATATATATGTATGTATATATATATATATATATATATATATATATATATATATATTCCTTTATTAGTAAACGATGACGGGGTACAGAGTAATACAGCATTGGCTTTTCCCATTATGCATCTTTTACATCACTTCTGTCAACATTTTCATCAACCCACAAAGTTTATGGAGCCTTATGGCTAGTATTTAAACTCTGATGCTTATTTGGATTATATTCCCCTATTTTCCCAACATACTCATGAAGTTGTGCTGTTTACACTGAGATTGACTTCTCCCCCTTCATCCCTCCACATTGACCCTCCTGCCCATCCCATCTTCTCCAATCTTTGCTTCCCTCTGCTAGTTCCCTCCTATCTTCTTTCTACTCCTTACATTGTCCCTTCTATGCTAAGTTTAATTGTGCATATTTTATATATCAATTTCCGTGTAGGATTTTTTTCTTCCTTTAAGTATGATTCAGCTCCCACCTATGAGCGAGAACATATGGTATTTCTCTTTTTCAGCTTGTGTTTGTTCACTTAAGATGATGTTCTCTAATTTCATCCATTTTGCAGCAAATGACATTATTTCATTTTCTTATGGCTGACTAGTGTTTCATCGTGTATAGGTACCATAATTTTTTTATCCATTTTTCTGTTGATGGGCACCTTGGTTGATTCCATGTCCTTGCTATTGTGAAAAGTGCTGCACCGAATATAGAGATGTAGGTGTCTCTATGGTATGATGACTCATCTCCCTTTGGGTATATTCCTAGTAGTGGTATAGCTGGGTGGTATGGAAGTTCTATTTTTAGTTCTCTGAGGTATCTCCATATTTATTTCCAAAGTGGTTGAACCAAATTACAGTCCCACCAACAGTGTAAGAGGATTCCTTTTTCTCCAGAACCTCGCCAGCATTTGTTATTATTTGTTAGTCTTGGCCATTCTTACTGGGGTTAAGTTAAAATTTATATTTTATTATAAAACAGACTTGGTACTTTATTTTTAAAAGTAACATATTAGACAGTCTTTTCAACTATACTTTTAGTACAAAAGCTCTTCTCTTGAGAGTGTGACATTTTGTTGTTGCTTTTGTTTTGTGTATTTCTCAACTTAACCCATCAATCCTTCTATTTGATTGAGAAATGAATAGACAAGAAGCCAAGAGTGGTGGTGCACATCTGTAATCCCAGTACTTGGGAAGCTGAGGCAGGAGGATCATGAGTACAGGGCTAGCATGGGCTACAAAGTAAGTTCCAGGTCAGCCTGGGCTACATAGGGAGACACTGTCTCAACCAACTCCACCAAAATAGACAAGAGACACTAAAATTATTTGCAAAAGAAGTATCTGCTATGGTTTGAATGAGTATCCCAAATTTCATGTGTTCTCAACTTAACCCCCAAATTCATATTTTAATTGTGTCTGGAGGTAGGACCTTTGGGACATAATTGGGTCATGTGAGTTCTGGTCTAATGAATGTATTAATTCAGTCATGGATAATAATAGATTAATAGATTATTAAGGAAGCAGCTTTGCTATAAAAACAAGCTCTCCTTGGCATGCTTGCTCAGTCTGGCCTCGTGAAGTCCTAAATCATATTATAATGATGCAGCAAAAACACCTGGACTAGATGCTGAGCAGATGTTGGCACTATGTTCTTGGACTTGCTAGCCTCTAGAATCATAAAGTAAATAAACCACTATTTTTCATAAATTACCCAGTCTATGGCATTAAATTACAACAATAGAAAATAGACTAAGACTGTGTCTGTGTGTGAATATGTGACTGTGTGTGTACATGTGTTTTGTTTTGTTTTTTACCAATAATCCGGCGATTGAAGTAATCAGGCAACATTCGTTCACACACAGCAACCAGAAGCCAAAAAGCTTCTTCTTCTTTTGCATACAGAAGCAACACTGAAGTCAAAATGTTCATTGCCTAAATTTCATACAAAAGATACAAAAAAGTAAATATTGCTCAAGTAATAACTGTATTTCTTCTTTAAACATAATAGTTTTAGTTTTCAACAATAACAAGAAAGAGTGAGAGTGATAATAATAAAAACATGAGAAGTCTGAGCCAGTCCAAGCAAAACAAAGAGAAGTCAGGTTAGCATTTGCAAATCAGTTACTTATATAGTAACATTCAAGGAAAAGGAAGGAGTTATACCATGAACATAGATGAGATTGGGCACATTCAGTATGGTATGACTGTAGGCATATCATAGATATAGAACACAATAAGTAAAATCTAATTTAGGTTAAATCATCCTTCATTATGTCCAAACCAAACATCTTTCCCTTATCAAATAGGATTTTCTTCTTAGTCATCCTAATTTTGATCATGTTAGAAACTATACCTGTTATATTCAATTTTGTTTCATATGCTAAAGTTTCTACTTATAAAATGCTTTTTTAGATTTTTTTAGATTTGTTCTTTACTCTCCATTTCCCTTACCAGTCTAACTTTTTGCTTCCACTGGACAGAAACTGAATGGGGTTGGAGGTCCTTCAAAGCCCCATTCTTAGAGAACTGCCATTACTTAATCTGTTTAGTAGTTCTCTGGAAGACTCCACTAACAAGGCTGTCTTTACTTGACCTAACACAGAGATCATCTAGCACAAAAAGCCCTTTCCCAGGGCTGTTTGTTGAAGATAATCAGAGGTGGTTATTGAAAATACCTGAGGCTCTTGCTAACAGGTGGGCCAAACAAGAGACTAATAGATAGCTAAAAGAAAATCCGGGGGCTTTGAAAAACTCTGACATATTCCTGGGAATGTGTAAGGACACTTACATGTGTACAGCTTTATGCATATTCATAGGTATATCTATGGGTTTGTGTGTGGGTGTGTGTGTGTGCATGTGGCTGGAGATTGAATTCAGGGCCTTCCGTGTGCCAGGCAAGCATTCTTCCACTGAGTTAAATCCTCAGCCTGTATGTATGCTTAGGAAAGAACAGAAAGGGCCTAAGCTCTCACCTCTGGCTAATCTTCAGGTTCTAAGCAAGGAGAAAGTGTTGGAGAATAGGAAAAATTAGAGACAGAGAATAGAAAAAATAGAGAAAAATCAACAAATAATAAGTTAGGTTCGCTGAAAAGATTTTTAAAAAGATAAAAAATAAACATTGAAATGTCTTTAGGTAGCCTAACTAAAAAGATAAAAAAAATCAAGAGGGGGGCTCAAATTATTAATTATCTGGGAAAAGAGACTACTCTCAACTTTACAGAAATAGAAAGCATAATAAGGTAATATGATGAACAATTTAAAACTAAGAGATAACCTAGATAAAAACAAGGTGCAGTGGTGCATGCCTGTAATCCCTGTGAGTTGGGGGGCAGGAGCAAGAGAATCATGAGCTCGAGGTCACAGGCAGCCTATATAACTCAGTGAGACCTTAACTCAAAAATAAAAAGGGAACTGGGAGTGTGCAGCCTGGTGGAAGAGCACTTCCAAGGTATATGTTAGGCCTTGGGTTCAACCCCAAAGTACTTTAAAAAAAGAGAAAAAAAAAAGATAAACTAGATAAAATGGCCAAGTTTTTAAAAACTCAAACTACTGAGATCAGTTCAAGAGGAAAGAAAAATCTGAATAGCTCTATAATAAGAGATTGAATTAATAATGAAATGCTTCCACAAAGAAAACTTTGAACAGATGGCTTTACTGACACATTCTACTAAAATTTAAAGAAGAATTAGCACCAATCCATCATAAACTCTTCAAGAAATGCGAGGAACATATACTATCCGACACATTTTAAAAAATTCTGATAACAAAATTAGACAGACATCACAACACAGCTACATATCAATATATTGTAAGAATATAAATGGAAAAGTCCTCAAAAAGTTGGGGAAAATCAAACCAAATAACATATAAAATATTATATACCAAGATGAAGTGGGATTTCTCTTTGGAATGCAGGAGTGATTCAACATACAAAAATCAATCAATGAAATAGGCCATTTTAATAAAACAAAGGAAAAATCACATGATCATCTCAATGGATACAGAAAAATTATTTGACAAAATCTAATACTCTTTCACCTGCAGCTGTAGCCCTGTGGCATCTGATCGCATCAGATCTTGGAAGCTAAGCAGGGTCGGGCCTGGTTAGTACTTGGATGGGAGACCGCCCAGGAACACCAGGTGCTGTAGGCTTGGGAGATGGACCCAGCAACCCACTCCCAAAAATCAATCTGCCATTGAAAACCCTATTACACAGCAGAGAAGCATTGACAATAGTGTTTCGCCTGTTGTTACCAGGGTCACTATGAGTCAGACACCGACTCAATGGCACCTAACAACAACAACAATACTCTTTCATGTAAAAAACACTTCAAAAGACTTGGAATATAAGGGAACTTCCTCAACTTGATAATCTTCAAAAACTCCACAGCTAACATTGTACATTGGGCTGGGATTTAGCTCAGTTGGTAGAGCGCTGCGCTGCAGTCTCTGAGGTTCCGAGTTCAATTCCCAGCACCGCAAAAATGGGAGAAGGGTCTGGCAATCCACTCCCAAGGCAATCCTGAAACAGTCAGCCACTGAAAACCCTATGAGGGTCGCTATGAGTCAGATACTGACTCAATGGCACCTAACAACAACAACAACATTGTACATTATGATGAAAGAGTGGTTGCTTCTAAGACAAACAACAAAGCAGGGATATGCATTCTCAATATTCTATTAAACCACATGTGGCAGCATATATCTGTAGTTCCAGCTAGTTAGGAGGCTGAGATGAGAGGAAAACGAGCCCATGAGTTCAAGACCAGCCTGGACAACACAGTAAGATGTCATCTCAGAAAAAAACAAAAAAGCAAAAACAAAATAACAACATCAACACTTTAATGTTATAGTGAAGGTTCTAGCCAGGTCAATTAGGCAGGAAAAAAGGAAAATTGGCATCCAGAATGGGATGGAAGTAGTAAAATTATCACTACTCAGATTCTATGATCTCATATATAGAAATTCCTAAGGAATCCACAAAACATTTCTTAGAACTAATCAATAAGCTCAGCAAGGTTAAAGGATACAAGATCAATATCCACAAAACGCATTACATTTCTATATACTGGCAACAAATAATCAAACAAGGAAACCCAGAAAATAAATACATTTAGTCTTATATCAAAAACTGAAATATTTTGAAATAAAATTCAAAAAGGAAGTATAATATTTTCATACTGAAAACTATCAAATATCCTTGAAAGAAAAAAATTAAAGAACAGCTAAATAAATGGGAAGAAAAACACCTTATGTTCATAGTTTAGAAGACTTAATAAATATATAGTACTCCTAAATTCATCTAGGGTTCAATGTAACAACTATCAAAATCCCAGCTGGCTTTTTAAGAAAAGAAATTGACAAGCTGATCCTAAAATTCATAGGGAAATCCAAGCGATCTAAATGAGCCAAAACAACTTTAGAAAAGAACAAATTTAAAAGACTTGCACCTCTCAAACTCACAACTTAATACACAGACACAATAATAAAAGACAGTGTGGTACTGGTATAAGGAGAGAAATATAAATGAATGGAACAGAATTGAGATTACTGGAATAAATCATAACACCTATGGTCAATTGATTTTCAGCAAGGGTGCCAAGTCACTGCTTCACACTTGCTGAGATGGCTGCAATACATAAAAGAAACAATAAGAAGTGTTGTTGAGGATGTGGAGAAATTGCATTCCTCATAAATTGCTGGTAGAAATGTGAAATGATGAAGTATCCTCAGAAAATAGCTTGGTAGTGCCCTGACAAGTTAAACATTGAGTTACCAGATAACCTAGCAATTTCACTTCAAGGTATATACCCCAAAGAATAAAAATCGATGTCCACACAAAAATTTGTATGTGAATATTCATAGATGCAATATTATTTACAGTCAAAACATCAGACAACTCAAGTGCCCATCAACTGTTCAAAAGATAAACAAAATGTGATAGTCATACAATGAAATATTATTCAGCTGTAGTAAGAAATGAAGTACCAATCCACTCTACAACATGGCTGAATTCTGAAAACAATATGGTAAATAAAAGAAGGCAGACAGAAAAGACCACATATTCTACCATTCCATTTAGATAAAATGTCCATAATAGGCATAGCCATAGAGAGTGAAAGTAGATTAGTGATTGCCTGGGTTGGGGATAGTGAGAAACGCTAAGTTGAGTTTTGGGCTTCTTTATAGGGTGATGAAAATGTTCTGGAATTAGATAGTGGTGACAGTTGTACAAATCTGTGAATATTCTAAAACATACTAAAGGTGAGGTTTGTGGTATTTGATACATCTCAACATAGATAGACAGATGGATAGATAAAGCCAGCCAGTCATAAATGTGTCTATAGGGCTCACATGGATTTTTGATCAAAAACAAGAAACCTATTTTCCCAAGCTTTGAAGATTCTTGCCTGCAGCAGTAGTACTGTGGCATCCGATCCCATCAGATCTCGGAAGCTAAGCAGGGTCATGCCTGGTTAGTACTTGGATGAGAGACCATCTGGGAACACCAGGTACTGTAGGCTTGGGAGAAGGACCTGGCAACCCACTCCTAAAAATCAATCCACCATTGAAAACCCTATGAATAGCAGAGAAGCACTGACAAAGTATTTCGCCTATTGTACGTAGGGTCGCTATGAGTCAGATGCCGACTCGATGGCACCTAACACCACCACCACCACCAAAGATTCTTGATAACATTGTCCCACACAAGTTTGTTTACTGCTCAATTCCAATGTGAGATCTGTGAATCTGATCTCCATGGCAATCTTATTCTCACCTATATGGTATTGCTCATATCATCACCTTATACCAGAATAATTTTCTTCCTGATTTCCACGTCTCTAAATTTGCTCTCCTCTTTTAAAAGTCAAAATCAAGTACTGTCTACTTTAAAACTACATCTAAACTATTGCATATAGATAATATCACATCCTGCAAGCTTTTTTTTAAAGAAAAGGTATACCATGTATCTTTTGTACCTTTTAGAGATGTAAAGTATGCTAAAAATACTTGCCATATAGATAGTTTGATCATTTAAATTGTTTCTCAAAAAATTCTCTATTGATAAGTCTCAGTGGAAAGATAGGATTGATATGTAATCCTTATGGGTCTCAACCTATTAGAAAACAATGTATGGCAGAGAGTGCTACCTAGTCACCTTAATCCAGTCTGTCCTTCTTCCATGGTAGCTGGGCATGTCTGCTCAGCTCACACTACAACTCAAAGACTATCTTGTGAATAGGTGTGCCCATGTGATAAAGATCTTCCAATGGAATGTAAGTGAAGTGATATGTGCTCCCTTCCAGGCCTATCCTGCAAAATCTCCCAAGATTTTTTCTCCATCTTCTCTACCTCTACCTGTATATAGTAATACCAATCAAAGAGTACCTCAGAAGCCTTGTTTTGAAGATGAAAGAGTTGACTTTCAGCCCATGACCTTGGTCCCTGAATAATCTTATGGAAGAGAACTATATACTGATCTATACACTTAGTTTTTTCTGTTTATCCCTTTACTAAATATTCTTCTATTGTGCTGCAGTTATCTGTTTGTGCCTGTGTAAGCACTATAGCCTACCTAATTAACACAGTGTACTGTGTGTGCTAAAGGATTTTTTTCCCACTGACTCACCCACTGCCTACAAAATAAAATCCAAACTCCTGACCTACCCCAGTCTACTTTATTTTGCTTCAATCATCTTGTGCTTTACTAGACAGAAATGGTCCTATACATATTCCTCATTCACCTATATTTGTGTTGGGCTGCACTGATCCTTTCACCTAGAATGTTCTTTCTTTCCATCTCCATATGTCCCTCCCCTAAAATGTCATGACCTGCAAGTGCTACCTCTTCCATGAAGCCTTCTCTGATTCTCCCAGATAAAAATAATTTCTTCTTTTTTGGGGGAAGGGGTTGTCACCAGGCCAGTGCTCAACCAATGAGCTACATCTCCAGCTCCTGATTTCTTCTTCTTATAAATCCTGATAAGACTTTATATTCATTTAATAGTTTTTCTCACTTGTTTTTCGGTTTCTTAATGAATATGCTTTTAACACCTATTGGTCTATATATTTTAATGACAAGATCCTTATCTGATACATTTTGATATAGCCTTACGTATGCAGCACAGTGTCTTTTGCAGAACAGGAATTCAATAGATATTTGTTAAATAAAACAAATATCAATTCTAATTATTCCCACTATAATTCTATTTACATTAATATATCCACTATCAATCTCAGTCTAACCTCTGTCCTTGTAATTCCTAAATTACCACAGTAGAATTGGATTTCATATGATGATATGATTGGAACCATGCAAACAGTTGGGCTCAAAATGAAGTCATACCTGGCAGTATCCTATTTTTGGATTCCTATATGCATAAGCAGTGAGAACCCTCCTCAGAGCAGATATACCAGTATCAGTCTGAAATGCTGGATGCTCAGGCAGGGATCGCCGCAAGTCACGTTCAATTTCTTCAGTGGCCAAATTGGAGGTCCCTAAAGACTGTTCAACCACTTCAGCATAATAGCCAGGATTAGTAGCCATGTCATTAACAGCACCTGTAAATATGATTGCATTCACGTACAAAAAGAGGAACATAATGAAGTTAGGATTTGCACATAGTAGCATATTTGCATATATACAAACACTGGACTTCATTATCTTGGAATTTAGCTTTATTGTAAATGGTATCTGAGCACAAAAAAGAAAAAAGAAAAAGAAAATGAAGGAAAAGAATAAGCACTACACTAGAATCTATAAGTTAAAAACAGAATAACATTTTATGAGATTTTTTTCCCTTCAATTTTCCTTGGATGCTAGCAATAGAGAACCTCCCCCAATTAGACATATCTTGCCTAACAAATTAATCTTCTCAAACACTGGACGTGGGCATATACAGGTAAATACAGACAGTGCAGTTTTCTCTATGACTAGTCTGAACTCATGTCATAGGCATCTTTGTAATTCTTTAACTTTAGCTTAGTGCATAAGTCCTAGAAGGGGCATAGTTAATGTCTGTTAAATGAACAAAGTGAATAAATGCAATACCTGAAAAAAGCATCCAGAGCTCTCCTCTTAAGGTCTCTGGAATCCCTCTTACAACCAGATCTCGAGTCTTTTTGGTCCGAAACATGCTAATGCCACGCCCACATTCTGAAAATAAGATGTTCCATGACTGTTCCTTCATTTTCTCTTTCAACTGTAACAGAAAAATCAAGGCAACTAAACAGCAAGAAACTAACTTCTTCAAAATAACATGCCTACCTTCCTCCTCATGAAATAGAATCTAGGGAGGTAAAAAAACCTAGAAAGTCAAAACCAGTGTTCACACAGGAGTCAAACACTGGACACTTATCATCAGAAAGTCTTTTAAACACATGCAAGCATACCAGCTTTAATTTATGATTTTAATTTTTAGCTAAACTCATAAAAATGGAAAAAGTATTGCACATAGGAGGTAAAGCTTCAAACCATCATCCCTCCCAAATCAACTTCATTTCAAAATCGATTGTTAGAAATTGATGCAAATAATACCCAACATCTAACATTTGTCTTTTACCTTTATTCTTTTTGTGAATATGTAATACTTGGAGGTTGAACCCAGAGTCTCGCACATAATTTGCGGGTGCTCTATCACTGGGCTGCACCCCAACCCCCAGCCCATTTTTTATTGTTATTTTGAGACAGGATGTCACTAAGTAATGGAGTATGCCACTGGATCAAAATTGTGATCCTCCTGCCTCAGCCTCCTGAATCGCTGGGATTACAGGCATGTGCCACAATGCCTGGTTCACCTTTATTCTCGATAATATTCCTTGTATGTTGTGGAATCAAATAAGGCACACAGTAGGATTTGTTGGAAAATCTTTTCAAGCTTCAAAAGAAAAGTTTTCAGTTCTGGTACCTTCTAATCTGTTCTAAGATTGTTTTTCCTCAACTGTTCCAGCACATGGATTTAAATATTTTGTTTTCCTACCATTTTAGAATTAAGAGTCTCCAAATTTTGAGGATGAAATACTGTCCTTAAGGCTGCAGTGTTCACAGTTTTACTGCATTCTTTCTGACACATCAAAGACGGCACCTCAAAATTATCAGACGGGCCTGTAGCATTAGAATTAATAGCAATCTGAAAAAGAAAGTCAAATTGTTATTGTCTCAAATGCATGCTTAAAAGTTTCTGCAGGAAAAAAATTGTTAATGTTTTATCTATCATTTATAAACTATAATCTGAGTAAATATTAAAAATTAAGGCAATGTCCCAGACAGATATTGTTTTGTAATCAAAATCAGAGATGCTAATATCCTGGAACAGTAAACTCAAAACCTCATTGAGCTTACTCCCCAACAAAAGCAACAAAATACTGGCAAACATTTAAAATAAATCATTTCCTGACTCTGGGTTTAAGATGTTGGATTAAAGGCAGCCTCCATGTCATATGGTAAAAAAGGAGTTAGAATAGGAAGTAACAGACTCTTCACCAAAGAAAGGAGGTCTGGAGAAGCACAAAAACCACAGAGGAGATTGTGAGATGGTCCCAGGTTGCAGAACAGAACTGAGCAGAGAGGGAGTGAGCAGGGCAAATTTCTAGCCTTGGCTTCTTGTGGGAGAGGGGAAACAGAACCCTCGTCCAAAAAAGTTAAGCTAGATAGCTCTGGCTGTCAGACTGGCAGTCCCAAAGGACAAGCCCACAGTCCTTGAAAGCCTTTAAACTCCTCTGAGGTTTTGGTGAGATGGTGGCTGCTCCTTACTGGGGGGTTTAACATTTGAAAAGTGACTGTCCTTCCCATGCTCAAAGGGCATGACTCAGTGCCATGTTGAGAAGGAACATACTTTATCACACTGAGCTACCCTGGAGAAACTGAAAACAAAGGACTGTCAACAGTAGAGATCCTGGGGGTGACATGCCACAGAACTAGCATGCTACCCAGTGGCAGTGAGGAGAGTAAACCAAATTAAACCACACCAGACCCCAGTTCCTTTAAGAATTAGGAGTTTACACCAGTGCAGTGGCGCACACCTGTAATCCCAGCGACTCCAGAGGCAGAAGCAAGAGGACTGCAAGTTCAAGACTAGAGGCAGTCTGCATAATTTAGAGAGATCCTGTCTCAAAAAGTAAAAAAATGGGCTGAGGGTGCAGCTCAGTGGTATAGCACTTGGAAAGCATGTAAGTGCCAGGCCCTGGGTTCAACTCCCAGTACCACCAAAAAAAGAGGAGTTTACATTCCTCACTCCCCAGATCAAAGAATAGGACTGCACTCCTTTATCTAGGTAATGCTAGGAGCCTCCTCTCTGAACACAGACGTGTTGTAGTAAATCTCCCCACATGGACATAACCCCTGGTGTTTAGATGTTGTTTCTTTAAAGATTTTGTAGTGAAGGACATTCTGCTTTCTGCTTGGATTGCTCTGTAACACCTTCAGACTGTTTAACCAATCAAAGAGAAAGACACAGACCCCTTTGTCTACTAGTCTGTAAGCCCTATTTAAGGGACAGGAGAGAATAACTTGGGAAGCGTGGGCATTTTGGGACCTGAGAGATTCTGCTGTTGTTGCTCCACCAGCAATATTATGCTGGTGTTTGGGTGATTCTTTCTCTCTGATGGGCCTTGCTTCATGCTTCAACAGCAGGCAGTTATGGTGAGGAGGGAGATAGGACTCTGACTCGCTGATAGGTTCAGGCAAGAGGCTTGGGGAAGTTGCTCAGAAGCAAGCCCAACCCTCCAGGGAAAGGAGAAGACTCCATCTACTGAGGGGAACTGTGGACACTGTCAACTCTGAGCAGTGGTCAGATAAAAAGACTCCATCCATGACTAACCACCACCTCCACCTAACAGACTCCAATATTAGAAGCCACAGAAAGAACCCCTGCCAGTGCTTTTTCTTCTTCTTTTCTTTATTCCTGTTGTGTTGGGAATAGAACCCAGGGCTTTGCATGTGGTAAGTACTGTGTCACTCTGCAGTACCGCCAGTCTTTTTCTTACTTTTGCTTGGAGATGGGATCATATTAAATTGCATAGGGTGTCTCTGGCATGGGGCTCAAGATCCTCCTGCCTCAGTTCCTAAAGATGTTGGGGTTGCAGAGGAGACAGTTGGTGTCTGGCTCTTTTTTTCCCTTTTCCTATTTTTCTCTTCTTATTGTTAATCCTCATTTCCTCAATTCTTTATGGCCAATATAATATTTAATTTTTTTAGTTTTATCTTTTTCTGCCTGTGTATCTTTTTTCCATTTATACTTTAAATCTCTAGGTCTTACTACTTCTTATTTTTCTGCTTATATTTACCTAATCCTGTTTATGTATTTTTCCTTATCATGCAATCACTTTTTTAAAACTTTTGCTCCTTTTCCTCCTTCTTCCATAACATTCATTTCCTTTCTAGATCTTCTTCTTCCTTTCTTCTATTTCACCCTTGAGGCATCCTCCTGTCTCTCTGTTCTCTGCTCCTCCTCCTTACTTCAAGCTAATACTATTTATACCTTCACCATAAATACTTTGTAATTTCATGTTGTTGTTGTTGTTAGGTGCTGTCAAGTCATGTCTGACTCATAGTGACCCTCATAGGGTTTTTCAATAGCTGACTTTTGGGATTGCCACATCCTTTTCCCATTTTTGCAGTGCTGGGAATCAAACTTGGGACCTCACAGACTGCAGAGCAGCGCTCTACCAACTGAGCTAAATCCCAGCTAATTTTGTAATTTCATAGTTTACTCTATATTATTACTCCCATTCTTTGTTTTATGGGCATTGCTGGTACAGCAGCTTGCTTTAAGTGATGCAGAGAAACACTGTCAGATATAGTGATGGAAAATGAGCCCCCAAGGTTGGAAGACACTCAAAAGACAACTTGGGAAGAGTTGCCTCCTCAAAGTAGAGTCGACCTTAATGATGGGAATGGAGTAAAGCCCCAGGGACCTCCATTTGTTGATGTAGCACAACTCAAAATGAGAAGGAACAACTGTAAACATCCATTAATAATTGGAATGTGGAATGTACATAGTATGAATCTAGGAAAATTAGAAATGATCAAAAGTGAAATGGAGTGCATAAACTTTGACATTCTAGGCATCAGTGAACTAAAATGGACCGGTACTGGCCATTTTGAATCAGATAAGCATATAGTCTACTATGTTGGGAATGACAGAGAAATAGGGTTATATTCATCATCCAAAAAGATACCACAAGATCTGTTCTGAACTACATGCTCAGTGATAGAATACTATCCATATGTCTACGAGGTCTGATCCTCAGCACCACCAAAAAGGGAAAAGGACATGGCAATCCACTCCTGAAGCAATCCCGAAATAATCAGCCACTGAAAACCCTATGAGGGTTGCTATGAGTTGGACACAACTCGTTGGCACCTAACAACAAAAACAACAACAACAAGAAGGAAGACCACTTAATATGATTATTCAAATTTATGCACCCACTACTAAGGCCACTAATAAAAAAAGGGAAGATTTTTACCACCTTCTGCAGTCTGAAATTGATTAAACATGCAACAAGCATGCACCGATAATTACTGGTGACTGGAATGCAAAAATGGGAAATAAAGAAGGCAGCTCAGTAGTTGGAAAATATGGCCTTGGTAACAGAAATGATGCTGGAGATTGCATGATAGTATTTTGTTAGGTCAATGACCTTTTCATTGCAAATACATTTTTTATCAGCATAAACAGCGACTATATATGTGGAATTCACCAGATGGAACATATAGGAACCAAACTGACTACATTTGTAGAAAGAGACAATGGAAAACTTCAATATCAAAAGTCAGAATAAGATCAGGTGCTGATAGCTGGGTATGTTGGCGCATGCCTGTAATTCCAGCAGCTCAGGAGGCAGAGGCAGGAGGACAAGTTCAAGACCAGAAGCAGCCTGCGTAATTTAGCAAGACCCTGACTCTTAAATTTAAAAAAAAATGAGCTGGGGGTGCAGCTCAGTGGTCCAGCACTTGCAAAACATGCAGGTGCGAGGCCCTGGGTTCAACTGAAAAAAAAAAAAAATCAGGTGCTGACTGTGGATCAGACCATCAACTGCTCCTGTGGAGGTTCAAACTGAAATTACAGAAAATTAAAACAAGTGTATAAGAGCCAAAGTATGCTTAGAGTGTATCCCATCTGAGTTCAGATACCATCTCAAGAACAAATATGATGTGTTAGACACTAAGGAACAAATACCAGACAAGTGCGGCATGACATCATTCATGAGGAATGCAAAAGGTTATTAAAAAGACAAGGAAAAAGAAAAGACCAAATTACATGTCAAAAGAGACTCTGAAACTTGCCCTGGAACATCAAGCAGCTAAAGAAAAAGAACCACATGATGAAGTTTAAGAACTAAAGAACATTTCAAAGGGCAGCTTGAGAAGA
>VMDO01032632.1:0-18780 GCA_007922755.1 Pedetes capensis | reverse complement strand
GGTACATTATTAAATTAGTTGTTTGAGACCTGACTTTTTAATGTAAGCACTCATATTGTAAAGTTCCCTCTTACAACTGTCTTGGCTATATCCCAAAGATTCTGATAAGTTGTTTTTATATTAATTTGATTCTAGGAATATTTTACTTTCCTCCCTGATTTCTTCAATGACCTATTGATCATTTAAGAATATATTGTAATTTTACAGTTTCTGTCATTTATCTTGCTATTGATAAGTTTTATTAATTCTAGTTTTATTCCATTATTATATAATGTGATATAAGAAATTATTTTGACTTTTTTGCTAAGACTTGCTTTATGGCATAAAATGTGGTCTATTTTTAAAAATATTCCCTGGGCTCCTGAAAAGAATGTATATTCTGAAACTGTTGAGTAGAATATTCTGTAGATGTCTATTAAGTCCATTTGATCCATGGTGCAGTTTAACTCTGAAGCTTCTGGGTTTTTTTTTTTTTTTTTAGATGTTGTATCTGTTGATGAGAATGAGGTATTAAAGTCATCCTCTATTATTGTATGTGGACCGATTTATCCCTTTATGTCCACTAGTGTTTGTATCATGAAATTGGGTGCACTGGTGCTTGGTGCATATATTTATCATCATACTTTCTTCATGATTGTTCCCTTCATTAATATGTAGTGATCTTCCTTACCTCTTCTGACTGGTTTTCTCTTGAAGTCAACTTTGTTTCATATAAGAGTGGCTACTCATTTTTTTTCTTTATTCCACTTGCTTATTCTATTGATTTCTATCCTTTTACTTTCAGTCTGTGTGCAACACTGCCAGGGAGATGTATTTCTTGCAGAAAAGAAACTGGGGGATCTTGTTTTTTAATCTAATCAGCAAGTCTATGTCTTTTAATTGGGGAGTTAAGACCATTTATATGTAGGATTATTACTGAGAGGGGTTTGCTTATTCTCATAATTGTTGGGGGTTTTCCAGATTGGTACATATACTAATCATTCTTTGCTTTCTCCCTCATTTATATTATGAATTTGCTGGTTTACTGAATTGGACATGATTGATTCTTTCCTAGTTTTCATTGGTTCATCTGTTACTCTCATGAAATTAATTTTTTCCTGTACTCTTGTGATTGAGACTGTCTTTTTTTCCCTATATGTGCAGCATTCCTGTAAGTATATTCTGCAGTGATGGCTTGGTGGTCATGGATTGTTTTAGGTGTGTGCTTTTCTAGGACGGTCTTTATTTCTCCATCATTTTTTTTTAAAGATTAACAAAAGAAGCTTTATTAGGAAGATGGAAATGATTATGCTAGTTTGAACTGCTAGATTGTAGAAGAAAGGACCTGATTCCCTTTTTGACATCCTCTAAGACTTGGAACCCATTTATTTATGCTTTCTTCTTTCTTCAGACCTGGAAAAAAATAAATAGCCACCTATGTTTCAACAATGGGTCGAGGTTTAGCTCAGTTGATAGAGTGCTGCTCTGAACACTCAGAGGCCCTATGTTTGATCCCCAGCACCACAAAAATGGGAAAAGGACCTAGCAATCCACTCCCAAAACAATTCTGAAATGATTAGCCATTGAAAATCCTATGAATAGTAGAAAAGCACAGTTCTGGGCATGGCACAGTGTTGGAGAGTGTTTTGTTCTGTCATACATAAGGTCACTATGAGTTGGATCTGACTTGATGGCAACTAACAACAACAACAACAATATGTTTCAACATGTGATGATTCCCAGGTGTAGAAATTCTGATGATCCCTCAAACAATTCCTTCTGGAACAAATTTTACTTTCCTTACCCACCCAGCCCAGTTCTGAGGCTAGAACAGGATGTAAGATATGTGAATGTTTCTTCACCGGGAATCTCCATTGATTTTAAATGATAACTTTGCTGGGTCTAATAATCTCAGTTGGAAGTTATTTACTTTCAGGATGTGAAATATATCATCATTCCATATTTTCCTGAACTTTAGGGTTTCTAATGAGAGATATGAGGTTATTTTGATGGGTTTGCCTTTGCAAGTGAGTTGGTATTCTTTTTTTTTTGCAGCTTTTAATATTATTTCTTAGTTCTGTAGTCTTGACACTTTAGCTGTAATGTGTCATGGAAAGGTTCTTTTCTGGTCATGTCTGTTGTTGTTGTTGTTGTTAGGTGCCGTGGAGTCAGAATCTGACTCATAGCGACACTTATAGGGTTTTCAATGGCTGAGTGTTTCGGGATTGCCTTGGGAGTGGATTGCCAGGCCCTTCTCCCATTTTTGCAGTGCTGGGAATTAAACTCAGGACCTCAGAGACTGCAGCTCAGCGCTCTACCAACTGAGCTAAATCTCAGCCCAGGTCATGTCTGTAGGGGGATATAAATGCCCCATATGGTTGTTTGTGCATTTCTTTCTCTAGGTTTGGAAATTTTTATGCTATACTTTCATTGATTAAGTTCTCTATGCCTTCAGTTTTTATCTCAGCTCTTTCTTCTACCCCATAGATTCTTAGGTTTTATTTCTTGATCATGCCCTAGAGTTCTTGGAAGTTATAGTCATATTCCTTTATTTTTAAATTGGTATCTTAATGTAGTATTTCCTCAACTTTGTCTTCTATCTCTGATATTCTTTCTTCTATGTGATCTAGTCTACTGTTGATGCTTCCCACTGTGTTTTTTATTTAATTTATTGAGCTCTTCATTTCCAACATTCTGTTTGTTTTTTTCAAAAATTCTGTTTCCTTGCTGAATTTCTCACCCATTTTTGATGACTTCATCTTCTATTCTGCTGACTTTTTTTATATAGGTGCTGAACTGAATGCCTTACTTCATTCAACTGTTTGTGTCCTTTTTGAAGTCATTGATCATTTTTACAAGTAGACTTTTGAATTCTTTGCCTGGCATTTCAACAATTTCAGTATCTTTTGATTCAGTAATTGAAGAGTTATGGTATTTCGGAAAAAATGTCCTGTCTTGCTCTTTCAATGTTTCTTGTGATTCTGTTTTGTGATTTGCACATCTGTTTGTGATGGATAGCCCTTCTAGCTTTATTTGGGGATCTTCTTAAGTGAGGAGCTTTCTCTTGAAGGATCAATCCACAGTACCCCTCAGACAGGAGAAGACAAACCATTTCTGGATTAGGCTTCTATTTTCTCTCTCCCACCTAGGAGCCATGGCTGGAGACATGTTCTTTTCACTCTTTATTATTGCATGCCCCTTCTGTTGTATGTATTCCAAAACTGTTCTATCACTTCTGTTGTGATTTCTGTGCTCTTCCAGTCTTTGGAACAGAATCTATCCTTTCCCAACGTGATTCTTTTCCTTCACCATGTCATACTAAGGGAACTTCAAATCTGCCACCTTACTCCAGCTGTTTTCTCCTTTTATTTAAGACAAAAATCTTATACAATATTGAAGCACTATTTGGGTTCATTGTTTCAATTGGCATATAGTTTACTCAGAATTTCTATCCTTGTATTTATAAATAAAATAGGTCTGCAAGTTTATTTTCTTTGTACTTCTTTTACCTTGATTTTGGAATCAAAGTTATATTTATGTCATAAAATGATTTTGAAAACCCCAAATACTCCAAAAGAAGACTATTACAATAAAGAAATTCAACAAAATTTCAGGATGCCACATCCACATACCAAAGCCAACAGCATTACTATGTGCCAATAGCAAATTATCTGAAATAGAAACAATGAAATCAATCTTATTTGTAATAGCTACAAAAATGGCTAGGAATAAATTTAAACAAAAACAGTGAACAATTTGTATAATTAATTATAGAATATTAATGAAGGGAATTAAAGAGGACACTCTCAAATGGAAAGACACCTCATGTTCATGGATTGGGAGAATCAGTACTGTTAAAGTGTCCACACAACTTAAAGTGATCTATAAATTCAACATAATTCCTATGAAAATATTGACTTTCTTTCCAGAACTAGAAATAAAACACCCTGACTAGCCAAAGCCATCCTCAGCAAAAAAGAAAAAAAAAGTGGAGGCATTATACTACTTGAATTTAAAATATACTACAAAGATGGAGTCATCCAAAAATGATGATAATTGTCTGAACACAGAAACTTAGATAACTGGAACAGAATATAGAGCCTTGAAGTAAATCCATGCATTTATAGCCATCTGATTTTTTAAAAAAATGCTAAGAACACATATTGGAAAAGGGAAAGACTTTTCCATAAATGATGCTGAGAAAATTCAGTTGTCTACATGAAAAAGAATGAAGCTAGACCCCTATCTCTTAACAGTTAAAAAAATCAATTCAAAATAGATTTGACTTAAATGTAAGATCTGAAACTATGCAATAACTACAAGAAAATGTAGATAAAATGCTACAGGACATTGGAATAGGCAAGGGTTTTTCTGGACAAGACCCCAAAAGCACTGGAGACAAAAGTAAAAACAGACAAATGAGATTACGTCAAACTAGAAAGCCTCTGTACAGCAAAAGAAGCAATCATCAGAATGATGAGACAACCTACAGAATGGAGGAAAATATTTGCAAACTACATATCTGACAAGTAGTTAATATCCATAATATACAAGGAACTGCAACAACTCAATAGCAAAACAAACAACCCAATTAAAAGAAAGGCAACAGATCTAAATAGGCATTTCTCAAAAGAAGACATACAAATGGCCAAGAAGTACATGAAAAAAATGCTCGACTTTACTAATCACCAGAGAAACCATGATGAGATATCACCTCACCCCAGGCAAAATGGCTATTATGAAAAAGATTAAAGGTAACAAGTAAAGATAGGAGGACAACATGATCCAGTTTTGATATTTAATCAAGATAGTGTAGTACTGCCAGAAAGACAGGCACACAGCTCAGTGAGGCATAATAAGGAGCCCTGAGACAGACCTATACAAACATGGCAAACTAATCTTTGATAAGACGTAAAGGCACTCCAACAGAGGAAAGATTTTTTTTCAGCCAATGCTATGGTGACAATGAAAGATATATAAGCAAAACAATGATTCTCAATCTAAACTTTACATGTGTGCAAAATTAACTCAGGCTGGAAATGTAGCTCAGTGGTACAGCACTTGCCTAGCATGCATAAGGCCCTGGATTCCTTCCCTTTACCACAAAAATCAACTCGAAACAAATCATTCACATATATATATATATATATATATATATATATATATATATATACATACATACACACACACACACATACACACACATATACACACACATATATGTATACACACATATACACACATACATATCAATCTATCTATCTATATCTTTATATATATATAAAATGTTCTTGTTGTTACGTACCATCAAGTCATATCTGACTCATAGAGATCGTTAGGGTTTTCAATGGCTAATTGTTTCAGGATTGCTTTGGGAGTGAATTGCCACATCCTTCTCCCATTTTTGTGATGCTGGGGATCAAACCCAAGTCCTCAGAGGGTTGCAGCAACACTCTACCAACTGAGCTAAATTCCAGCATATATATATCATAAATCCATAACATTTTCAGACGAAATCATTGAGACTCACTCTTGAGGAAGGGGAGGGAGGGGGCAATGTGAAAAACCAAAAACAAATTGGAGATAGGTAGACAGTTAAGAGGCTATTGCATGGGTCCAGGCATAAGATAATAAGGGCGAAGTAATGTGATAGCTGAAGGAAGTTAAAAAATGGGACAGAGAGGGCAGATGCTTAGTAGCTGGTAGACACAAAAACCCTATGAATAGCAGAGAAGCACTAATAATACTGTTTTGTCTTGGACACTGACTCAAAAGCACTTAACAACAACAACAACGATAACCATATAAGATTGATATTATCTTGTTTTGGGGATAAGCAAACGAAGATTCTAATAATTAATTTACCTGAAGTCATAGAACTGATAAATGGCAGAACTGGCATTCAATTCAGGACTGCTTATGTGAGACACAGTATCCTCTTCTTTCTTAGTAATGTAACTTCCAATACAAACTGCATTTCCCAGCTTCCTTTGCAGCTAGATGTGGCCATGTAACAAATTTCTATCCAATGAGGTCTTAACATTCTACTGGGAATTGTTCTTGATGAAAGGAATTGTCTCTTCTCCTTTCTTCTTCTTCCTACTGGTGAGATGACCAAGTGATGATTAGAACCACAAGCAGATGTCTTGGGTGAATGTGGTGGAAACCAGAAGCTGTGAAAATTCATAGAGTACTGTTGACTTTTGAAGCTATAATGTTAGCCTTCAATGACCTTTTGTGAAAGAAAAATAAATTTATCTTGTTTATGCCACTTGTTTGAGGAGTTATTATGGATCACTCAGCTGAATCTATATCCTAACAAATACAGACTTGAAAGCCTGCACTCTTTACTTTGACGGTCTCTCAAACAAAAATAGTCCTGCTTTACAGCACAGGCCACAGCACACCTCACTGTGGTCTTTCTACTGCACTACAAGCAATTCTAGGACAAGGAACAATTGAAATTTGCCATTATCCCCATCCTTTTGCAGAATGCCTATTTCACAGCAGAAATGCAACGAATATTATAAATTAATTGATTTGAGATGAGGGAATCAATAGTTTATCTTGGACTAATATGTACCCCAATGTTGGCCTCCACATGCCACCAATCATTCCCTCCAGCATGTTGATGTCAATTCTGAAGAAGCATAAATCGACTTCATGGTGACCCTGGAAAAACAGAACAAGAAGACAAATTTACCTCCCACAAAAAATATTTGAACTTCCTCCTTTTCAATTGCCAAGCTTTCTTCCATTGGCCCAGTCTAAGAATGCTACCAAAGAGGCACTTCCAGGTTTTCTGCCTTACTGTGTTCCTGGCATGAATCTTGTGACACTCTATAGAGTTCACAAAAGCTCCTGAGCTATGCCAGTATCTGGATGGCAACAGATGAGGCTTCTGCCACCTTGTCACACTGAAGAGTTACCCCTCACACTGATTATCTGTGTGTGTGAGGCAGAAAGGAAGAAGCGAATGCCCACTTTCCAAACCATGAGGAGGACTACCTGAGACAGTAACCCTTGGATTCTGTTGGTCCCAGTGAGCTGATTCTGTGGCGGCTCTGTATTTCAGGGAGAGAGGAGCATTTAGTAAGATCTGGAGCACAAAGCTGGAGATTGTGATGTTCCTCCTGAGGATCCTATTCTGTGGGAGTTCTTAAAAATAACAGATAATAGAATTTCTTCTTTAAAAAAGGCAGATGTGGATATATGCCCACATCTGGAAAGAAAAGTCACGGGGCTGTCTGTTGCAAGGAATTAAGCTGGTATTTGTAATTGTACTACAGAGATTGGCTTTACCTTCTCATTTTGCATAATCTCTTTTTCAATGGTGAGGAGTGTAATTTCCCTTCAGTTCATAGAACGGTACTTGGAGAGGACAGAGAGGAAGCCTCTGCATTTTGTGAAAGAGAAAATGACCGGCATCCCTTTTGTTCCCTTAGGCAGGATTTGGATGGATTACTCATACTTAAAAATGAAGGCGGCTTTTAACCTTAAAAAAAGAAAAGAAAGGAAAAGAAAAGAAAGAAAGAAGAAAAAGAAAACTTGCATTAACACGGTGCATTGACATGTTGCTAAATCTACGCAATTTTGAGGGATAAATTCCCAGACTTTATCCAAAACATGAAACAAATTCTTCAAACACAAGCTGCCAAGCTCATCAACTTGTTTAGATGGCTGTGACTTTAGTCCCCCCAAATCGTTCACTTAGCTCCATGATTGGCTGCTTAAGCCTTGTAGGCTGATTGAGGAGGTGGGCATGGGGAGCCCAGAGGGGGCTGTTCAACAAGCTCAGAGCTTTGGCTCTTCTTGGAAGATCAGACTTCTGGAATCGATTTGGGTCCAGAATTACATTACCCAAGGAATGCGGAGTATGCACAGGCCCTGATGGCTTGTGAACCACATTTCCTGAAGCTGGCCATGAGCCAGGGCTAAGGCCATCAGCATCTTAAAAATGAATTCTTTATGAGACAAAGAACAATCCGCCCAATTTCTGAAATCGCTGGAGTGGAAAGCTCGTCTGTAAGTAACCTAAAACTTGGTCGACATTTGGACTCCTTTGTATTTTGAGTATATGGGGAGATCAAATGTCACCCCCAAATGTCTTTTACTTTCCACAGGCAGACTTCGCAAGGCATTGAGCAGCCTGGGATTGTATCTTGCTGAAATTAAATTGCTCTGGTCAGACGTCTGTTATTCCGTCAAAAATATTGCCAACTAACCGCTCCAAATAGAACCAAATGTGGTAAAGAAAGATAGAGCAGAGCGATATTTCTGTCTCCCCAAGAACTTAAAGACTGGTGGACAAAGATGAGAGGATACCTGCGAATCTAGGGAAGGCAATTGTTTGAAGGGGCATCCTGCAGAGTTTTAAAGGAAAAGATGAGCTTTAGAGTCACGACTAGAAACAAGGAAAACATTCCAGCTGTGGGGCGAAGATGGGGTGGAAGGCTCGGAGGCAGAAGTCAGTGAAGTTAGCTGCAGGTGTGCCTGGCTAGAGTGTGGACATCTCAGCCTGAGCGGAAGCCGCAATATACACACAGCAGAGGGTGTGACGGGAGAGCCATGTGGGAGTTCAACTTTATTTCTCAAGTGGACAATCATCTTACTGTTATATTCTCGTTCTCTACTTAGGCAAAGAATAATTTCCACCTAATATCTTTCTGATTACTTTATTTCATGTCTACCTCTTGATAGGCTCATTTCCAAGTCAAAGTGCCCCTAAAAATGTGTTGTTGGCTCATGATAAGCACTTGTGGCTCTCAAATTCTAAAATGCCATGTAAGTCACCATGCTAAATAACTCTTCTTTTTGCAAAGAGGAAAGGACTAATTGTTACTGTTAGGTGCTGTTGAGTTGGGTCAACTCACAGTGATCCTCATAGGGTTTTCAATGGCTGATTGCTTCAGGATTGCCTCAGGAGTGGGTTGCCAAGTCCTTCTCCCATTCTTGTGGTGCTGGGGATCAAACCCAGGTCCTCAGAGAGTGCAAAGTGGCACTCTACCAACGGAGCTAAACCCCAGCCCTAGGGAAGTTCTAGTGGGTTATCTGAATCAGATGGTCCAGGCAGAACTGTGAGCCAGACTTCTGTCAGAATAGCTGAATATCTAGCATTCTGCAGGCAAATCTGAACAGCCTCCTTCCTTCTTTACCAAATCACAGATGATAATGTACATTTTCACATATATTTTCTACGGAATTCCCTTTTCTGCTTATGAAGAAACCTAAGAAAAATTTACCTGAAAGATTAATACCTTATTTTCCTTTGCATCAGAATCACATATCTCTTTAGTCAATTTCTCATATCAATAATAGAAAGACAGAGTCTTGTTATGTAGCCAGGGGGCCTAGAACTCACTATGTAGTCTAGGATGGCCTTGAACTTGCAGTGATCCTCATGCCTCTGCCTCCCAAGTGCTGGGATACCAGGCATGTGCCACCACGCCCAGACAAAAGTAACATTTGTTAACATTTGTTTATGAATTGAGATTCTAGTGAGGGCCATGTTTCCAAGTGAAACCCTAATATTGATCCAGTGAGCTGAATCAAAACAATTACAGGGGAACGTAGGGCCTGAGAAAATCACCCTCAACTTGAATAAATCTTCTATAAGTTTGGTTGTTGTTTAATTCTGCTTTCTAAAATAACACAAGGAGGTAAAGAACAGCTTCAAAACCAATACTGGAAAATCCAGGCTTTACTCAATAAAATTAAGTTAGCTTGAGTGTAAATTCTTTGAGGATATAGTGCCTAGCAGTCTTTTGGTAAACAAATGATGGGATGAGTGAATAGCTTTTTAAATGAAACTCTTGTTTATTAATTGGGGATGGGCAATTAGTGTGAAAAGACCAGGGATGATAATAAATAAAACTGGTTAACTCATTCAGTCTACACTAAGGTGGATTAACAAGAATGTAGAAGGCAATCAGTCCACTTGGTCAAAATCAAGGCCATTGGAACTGTTATCATAGACTACCACAAACTGATTCAACTAATTTTTCCATTGAGCAATATATGCCAGGAGCTGGGTGCAGTGGCTCTCACTTGCCTTTAAGCCCAGCAACTCAGGAGGCAGAGGCAGGAGGATTGCAAATTCGAGGCCAGAGACAGCCTGCATAATCTAGTGAGACTTGTCTCAAAATACAAAGTAAAAAATGAATAGGGGGATGGCTCAATGGTTAAGTGCTCACAAAAATTCTGCATGAGGCCCCAATTGTACTCTCCAGTACAACCAAAAAAAAAAAAAAAAAAAAAAAAAATTCCAGGGCTTTCGAAAAGTCCCAACATTTTGCAGCATGTCTCCCCAGTAGGGAAGGCCCCTTAAAGATAATTTGATCCAGACCACGCATCTAAAAGGAAAAAAATGAAGGTTCACAGAGATGCTATAACATGCCCATTGACCCACTGGCATCTACCCACCTAAGGCTCCATGATGTGATCTCATGGGAAGGAAGAAGAACCAGGCCAAGGGAACCCAAGAGCCTAGGATGCTGGAGCCAGAAGAATTATTTTGGAGAGGCTGTGCTGACTGTAAATATTCATGAGTAATCGAGCAAACACCAAGGAATGTTAAGCTGTGGTGCAAAAAAGCCACAAGACCTCTGTCCAGGGGAAGCAAAGTACCGGACAAGGGGAACATGAGGCTTTGGTGGTAAAAGTCTGGAGAAAGAACACGGGTAAAAGTGCAGTCAGTGAGCGCGAGTGCTGCAAGGATCTGTCCAAACACAGCAATGTCGCAGGAATTTGATTCTTTTGCACTTGGCTGGGAGAAGGATAAAGTGGCTTCCGAGACCTTCATAGCAAACATTACTAAGTGAGATGCCATCATTTCCAGTGATGCCAGAACAAAAATAAAACCAAGGACCGCAAAGAAATGACAGGGTGCTCAAATGCAAACAGAACATAAGGGCTGAGCATTTCCAGGAGTTTCTTTCTTTTTTTTTTTTTTTCCTTAAAGAAAGTATTTTCACCCAAATTTCAAGGATAAGGAATGATGAAGAAGAAAGAAAAGGATTGATCTATACATTAAGGTTTATCTTTACATGCTACTGTGATAGAAAAGGCCCAACAGGAAAGAAGGCAGCATGGAATGGGATTAAATCATTTTCACAGCATGAGGAAATGGGCCTGAAGTGGAATGTGGGGAAAAACTTTAAATCTTAGGTCAGGATTTAGGAGATAGGCTGTCTGAGCACCCCAGAGGAAGGACAGAGCCATACAGCATTCCAAGGGCTGGAATCAGCAAAAAGCCTGAGCAAGGACTGCTGGCTGGTCACATGAACCACACTCATACATGAAAATACTAAAATTCAGACTATGCCTTCAGGCACAGCAGTAGAAGGTAGCCCAAAGCAGTGAGATGAGGCTTCTTCAAAGCAACCAAGTCAAGCAGATAAATAGGCCCTCCTGCTTCAACACAGTGGTAGAACTGGTGAAGGTAAAAAAAAAAAAAAAAAATTAAAATTAAAAAAATAAAAAAATAAAAAATAAAAAATAAAATCCTAATCATTCTGGATCCAGAGCTGAGTGGTTTGGCTGAAATGGCTGGGTAGTAGTTGGGTAGCCAAGCTTATAGATTCAGCTTTGGCTAATGATCTATCTAGATGTTTGGGCTGTATGAGGTCAAACATTTGGAGGATTATAAAAATCCAAATAACTGACAATATTATTTTTTCTTTGAGTTTCTGCCCAAATGCATCACTATTGTTGGTGAAAAATGTAAAACATTCAAAGGAGAGAAGTATGAGGAGTGTAACAATATATTAAAGGTAAATTTGTTTCTAGAGTTTTTTTTTTTTTTTTTCCAGTACTGGGAGTTGAACCCAGGGTCTCACACTTGCAAGTTTTGCAATTGCTGCACCACTGAGCTGTACCCCTAGCCAACTTTTTTTTACTTTTTGAGACAGGGTCTTGCTAAGTTAAGCAGACTGCTTCTGGTCTTGAATTTGCGACCCTTCTGCCTCTGCCTCCCAAGCTGCTGGGATTACAGGTGTGCGCCACTGAGTCAGGCTTTCTAGCTTTATTTTTTTTATTATTATTATTATTTTTTAATTCAGTAATATGAGCTAAAGTTATGACCATCTGTTTGCAGGTAAAAGGAAGTGTAAAATGTAAGGCTTGGAAATCATCTTAAAGTCGCTTTAATGCACACATCTATTTGGATTGATCAGGAGTAATCACACTGAGGCAAGTGAACACAGACGTGATCCAGAAGGGATGAATCAGGCCTTATTCTTTGTGTGGGAAGTGGTTTGGAACATAAGATTTCAAGTCCAACAGATCTAGCTTCAAATCATGGAGCTCTTATGTGCCCAAAGGCAAATTGCTTAACTTTTTTGAAATTTAGCAGGGTATCTTTTAAAAATGGGGTGCAAATAGCAAAACATTCTAAGGTCTTTGTGAATGTTCACTGAAATAATGCATGTAGAGCATACAATACATTCCCTAAAACAAAGTAGGTAGTCAGTAAATGTTGTTGTTGTTGTTAAGTGCCATCAAGTTGGCATCTGACTCTTGGCATCTGATAGCAACCCTACATACAACAGGCAAAAAAAAAACCCACTATTGTCAGTGCTTCTCTGCTATTCATAGGGTCCTCAGTGGCAGATTGATTTTTAGGAATGGGTTGCTGGGTCCTACTGCTAAGCCTACAGCACCTGGTATTCCCAGGCAATCTCTCATTCAAGTACTAACTAGGCCCAACCCTGCTTAGTTTCTGAGATCTGATGGGATTAGACACCACAGTGGTATGGCTGCATGCCAGTAAACATTAGCTGGGACATAAAGTTGGACTGACCTTGACTAAGACCTCTGGATTTTTTTTGTTTGTTTGTTTGACTTCTTGCTTGCTTACTGGTATTATCATGAAGTATTACAAAGAAGATGTTTCCATCTCTCAGAGCACTGAGCTACCTAACCTCTAAGAGTTACTCCAATTCTTAAGCTTCTAAGAGTTCATTATTTCATAATTAAATACCTCAAGTCATCACTCACCTATTTTGTTGGTTATCCAATCATCATTAATTTGTTAAGAGCTGACATCCAACAAGTGCTGAACCAAATGTGGGGCTGCGTTAGGTAAAACAGTGAAGGAGAAAATATGGATGAAGAGTGAACGCTGCAAAGAGGTCAACAAATGCATAAAGTGATTGAGACGTCCTAAGTCATCATAGCATGAATACACATAACATCATGGCTGATATTGAATGAGATGATGCATGCCAGACTGTGCTTGGCATTTTGTGTGCATGACTTCACTTAAATCATATTGTCCCCATTGCACAGAAAAGGAAATTAAGGCTTAAAGAGGCTGAAAATCTTACTTAGCAAACTGCACAAACTCAGCTTATCAAAGCCCATATCTCACTATTCCACTGCCTGTCTAGCACACCTTTATCAGCCTTTTAAGGGAATAAATAGCATAATAAATACCACATTAATGCCATCATAATTCCATAAATTCCATACTAATGCAATAATAAATACCATACTTTAAACTATGCCATGTTCTAAACTGTCTCTGTGACATGGAAAATCTGCAAGTACTATGAATGAACTAGCAGACTGGAAATCAGATTTTGATCATAATTGGAGCACTTAATGCTGAGTAACTCATCTAAAATAGCTGGCCCCACGTGTGTTCTACTTTAAAATAAAGTTACAATGTTTTACCTCCCAAATCCATTTAATCCTCACAAATTGACTCAGATGAAGTCAGTCCCATGAATTAAAAGTGTGAATTTTCTTGAGCATTACAAAATGTCCACAGGATATTTCTTAGGCCTTGACCTGAGAACATCAGCCAGACAGAACATTACTTCGCTTAAATCTCCAAGATCTGGCACTTGCGTTTCCTCTTTACTTCTTGGATTTCACTTTCCACTGTGCAGAACTACAATACCTCTTCTCCCAAATCTTCACTAACTTTACCCAGATTCACATTGTAACCAGAGTATGATTAAAGGAGCAAATTCAATAACAAAAGTTACTTGCTTTGTCTATCTACGACTGAGGATTCTCTTTAAGACCAAGGACATGATTAAATTGCTAACTACCACACAGAGCTGGGGTTTAGTTGAGTTGGTAGAGTGCTGCCCTGTGCTCTCTGAAGCCATGGGTTCAATCTCCAGCACTGTAAAAATGGGAGAAGAACCTGGCACCCCACTCCTCCAAACAATTAGCCATTGAAAACTCTATTATTAGGCGGGACCTGATGCAAAATGGCACCTTCCTATAAGGTGGTGCCTTCTTTTACCCATTATGCCCCAGTCCTCAAAAAGCCCACCAAAAAAATCCACCAAAACTTGACTCAAAATCTGCCCCAGGGCCCAGCAACTGATGAGTACTTCCTTTTCCCTCTTCCAGCCTACCAGAACTCTCCACCCACCTGCTTCCTACCTATCCTGATGTGACATGTCAATCACCACTTCCCCCTCCCACCTAGAGCCCATAAATCCTCTCCCCCTTCCTTTTCCAGCTGCTGCTCTTTCCTTTGTTAAAGACAGTGCCTGCAGCTTCTCCACAATAAAGGTCTGTTTGAGTTTACAAGTTTTCAGCCTCTTACCTGACACCTATGAATAGCAGAGAAGCACTGACAATAGTGCCCATGCATGACACAGTGTCAAGAAGTGTTTCATTCTGTTCTACATAGATTTGCTATGAGTCAGACCCCACATGAGGGCACCTAACAACAACAATCCATATGTAAGGACACTAGTCCTTGGTCTTCCTAGAAACGATAGATATCCTCTAAACTAGCGGTCCCCAAACTTTTTTGGCACAAGGACCAGTGTTGTAGAAGACAAATACTCTGCAGAGCTTGGGCAGTAATGTGAGTAATACACATGTATTTGCTTACTGACTCTTCACCTTCTGCCGTGTGGTAGGCCACAAACTGGAGTTTGGAGACACTTGCTCTATCCCCTCCAATGATGTCCTCTCCCAACAAAAATATTCTTTCTTTTTTTTCAGACTTCAGAAAGTATTATTTCCCAACTCTTAGGAATAAAACAGTGAAACACCAAGACATATTAGGCTAGTGGCATTTTTTTCATTCTCTCTAGTAGCACCAGGAAGTTTTTTGGCTGATAGATCAGTAACAGTTTTCAAGTCCCTCCAGTGGAAAATTCTTTGAATCTGGTTTTGAATGCACATTACTGTTGACAGATTGGACTGCCTGGCCTCATTGTTGGGTTATAATTGATGACTAGGCCCATCTGATCTATCGCCAATGAGAATAAGACTAGCATAACCTTAGTGCAAAATAGTTTTCTGACTCTAGTAAGTGACTACATAGAAGACCAAAAGATATCAAAAATTTTCCCCAAACTTTGATAATGCCAGATGACTTCCCCAAGACGTCTTGACTAGAAAACAAAGGGTTACTGAGATACTAGAAATACTACACAGAATTAAATTTGAAAGTTAATGTTTTAACTATTGACATCTAAGAGGAGTTTACTCACTTTTTAAAAGCTGTTATTGACACTTGTGTTTTACTTTATATCACTGTTTTATCTTTTGTGATGTAACGATAAAAAGTGCTGTTAGTCTTACCTGAAGGAGTTCACAGTGTACTAAAAGAGATGGTGGAGTAATCAGATAATTCTGACTTAGAGCTGAGCTGTTTCCCCACCACAACTGACACATCCCAGGAGAGCCCGACAAACTCTAGCCAAGAAGCAGCTCACACCAACTCCTTAAACAGTTGGATCCACAACTGGAAACCACAAGCAGGGGATGAAACTGTCAGCCATTTCTGTAACAGCCACTCCAGGCATCCCACACCCACAGACGAAGGCGGGAGCTGCCTTGGCTTCGCTTCCAAAGGTCCTGGTGACTGTATGTGTGTCATCAGCCTTAACCTGGCACCTCCGCAGCATCTGGGGCCCCACTCGCTTCTGATGTCTTCTCACTCACAGCCAGACAGATTCTGAAATGTATTATTTGTGTTGCTGACATGTCACCTTGCGTTCGCCCTCTTGCATCAGTCTGTCCGCTGGCTCTCCAGCGCCCCCCTCAGCACAGGTCGAAGGAAGTAATCCTCTAACATCATGGCGTCCATCCACAGGAGATGAGTCATTGGTGGGGAAACGTTAGTATTCTGAGCGTCCTCATGCTTTCTCTCCTGCTCTCATGTTTCTAGCTCTGCTAGGCTATGTATCTGAACCCTCCATGCCCTTTGCCCTGATAAAGGGAAGTCTCCAGAGGTTGGCTTTGCCGCCCTTCTCAAGAACAACTCAGCCCGCACCTCTAGGCTTCCAACCTTCCATCAAGACACCATTGTTTTCTTCATTGTGACCCTCATTACTTTCTTCTCAGGTCGGCAAGAGGCTGCTCCGGACACCCTCCAATGGATACACTAATGTTGTCAGTTGTCATGTTTTTTGATTCTATGATTGTATAAAAATCACTGTAAATCAATATTACTTCTTTATACAATTAAACTTAATTTATATTTGGTATTTTCTTGACCCACCATTTTCTGGCACTTTGGATTTTCTCTCCACTATTAATTTTTACTTCTTCATTTTTCCATGAAGAACACATTTCAAAATTCCCTTTAAATAAAGTACAGTGATAAGAAATTCAGTTTTAGCCAGACGCGGTGGTGCACACCTGTAATCCCAGCAACTCAGGAGATGGAGAGAGGCAGGAGGATTGTAAATTTGAGGCCAGCAGCAGCCTATGTAATTTAGCAATACCCTGTCTCAAAAAATAGAATAAAATAAAATAAATAAGGGGTTGAGGAGTACAGCTCAGTGGTATAGGACTTGTAAAACATGCACGAGGCCTTTGATTTAAGCCTCCAGTACAAAAAAAAAAAAAAGGAAAGAAAAAGAAAACTCAGGATTTTTTTTAAAAAAATCTTTGTTTACTTTTATCTTGAAAGATGCTTTTTCTAAGTAAGGAATTCTTGGTAGGAAGTTATTACATAAAACTGAGAATAATATTCCACTACTTTCTGGGCTTCCATTGTTGCTACTGAGAAGTCAACTTCAGGACTAACTCTTACCCATTAAAAGTAGTAAATCTTTTTCCTTTGGCTGATTTTAAGATTTTTATCTTTGTTTCTGCTATTGTACAAAAATCTGTTTAGTTATAGTCATATATTTTTTACTTATCCCATTGGGATTCATGGGGTCTTTTGGACTGTGGCTGGGCATCTTTCAGATGTTCTAGAAAATTCCTGCAATTATCTTTCGAACTATTTTCTCTGTCTAATGTTCTCCTCTGATTCAGAGCCATGTTAAAGCTGATAGCCCTTCCCACTCTACTCTCTGCATCTATTACTCTTTTCTCTATGGCATCCTTGTTTCTGCCACTCAATACTACATACTGTGTAATTTCTTATGGCCTGTCTTCCAGTTTACTAATTACCTCTTCCCATGGCTAATCTACGATAAACCACCACGACCTTCATTTCAGTTATAACATTTTCATTCCTTGCAGTTTTGTATTTGGTTTTTTAATCAAACGTGGTATTGTTTTTATAGTATCTTATTAATTGAAATCATTTTCAAACTCGTATTCTAATTTCTTCAAGCATTTTAAGCATGGCCATATTATTGGCTGTGTCTGATATTCCAGTATCTGAAAAGTCTTTGTAAGGCTTTTTCCATTTTGAGTTTTTGTTGTTTTTGTTGGTTCTTAAATTAGTCAATTTTCCTTCTCATAAGCTTTATTACCTTTAGCTGTGTGCTGGTCTTTGCATTCTGTATATATATGGAATGATCTCAGATCTTCTGCATAGAATATTTGCAGTTTCTCCTGTTAGGTGCTCAGGAGAACCATCTGGCCAAAATCAGCTTACATTTTCTCCTGTTAGATTCTTCACCTTGTTTGACATCCGGATTCTTATTACTGTACTCCACAACTCACATCTAAACAATAGTTTAAATGTACAAACATACCTCAGCCAAGAAAAAAACCTTCGCTGTTCAGCTTCCATTTCCAGATTTCTAGTGATTCTTCAACATCTCATGTCAGCTCCTTGACCTTCTGAGGATTTTTCATGGGTTGGTTTGTATTACCCAGAAACAAAGAACTTTGTGATAAGACTTTGTGTTATCCAAAACTATTAGAACCATACAACTCTGCATATTTTTAAAATATAGCCAATTGAATTTGATTTTTTCACATGACTTTAGGTGAAATCTAGCCTCTGATAATGAGGACTTTCTTAGGATCTGATAAAACATGACTGAAGGAATGAAAGAGAAGAGAAGCATTTGCTGTTGTGTGTGGGCCGACACCCACAAGCAAGATTGCATGTAAAGGTGTATTTCATGAGTCATTTTGTCTTGTAAATTTAACTCAAATGCTTTTTATTTTCAGTTCTTGGGGGTTGAACCCAGGGCCTCAAGCATGCTATGCAAATGCTCTACCACTGAGCAATATTCCCGGCTCCCTTTTTACTTTTTATTTTGAGACATCATCTTGCTAAGCTACACAGGCTACCTCTGGCTTTGGACCCGTGATCCTCTTGCCTCAACCTCCTGAGCACTGGGATTACAGGTGTGTGTCATGGTGCCCAGTCAAGTTTTTTATTTTTACTATCTCCAAGATATCTTATTATATGTTGTTGTTGTTAGGTGCCGTCTAGTCGAGTCCGACTCATAGCGACCCTATGTACAGCAGATCGAAACACTTGCCGATTCTGTGCCAGGCAAACCATCTTATTTATGTTTAAGCCCATTGTTGCAGACACTGTGTTAATCCATCTGGTGGAGGGTTTTCCTCTTTTCCGTTGACCTGCCACTCTTCCAAACATGATGTCCTTCTCCAGGGATTGTTCTC
>VMDO01032631.1:0-18775 GCA_007922755.1 Pedetes capensis | reverse complement strand
GATCTGACTCATAGTGACACTATTTACAACAGAATGAAACACTACCCAATACTGTACCATGCACACGATCTTTTTATGTTTGAGCCCAATATTGCAGCCACTATGTTTCTTCTCATTTTGAGTTGTGCCATATCAGTAAAAGGAGGTTTCAGGAGTTTTACTCCATTCCCATCATTAAGGTCAGCTCTACATTGAGGCTATAACTCTTCCCCAGTCGTTTCTTGAATGCCTTCCAGCCTGGGGAGCGCATTTTCCAGCACTATATTTGACAGTGCTTCTCTGCTATTCACAGGGTTTTCAATGGCTAGTTGTTTCAGGAGTGGGCTGCCGGTCCTTCTCCCTAGTCTGTCTTCATCTGGAAGCTCAGCTGAAACCTGTCTACCGCAAGTGGCCCTGAAATACCAGCGGCATAGCTTTCAGCATCACAGCGATGCGCAAACACCCACAGCATGACAAGCTGACAGACACATGGGGGAGACTTCTCTGTGATGTTCTTAATGTCCATCACTGGTTGTATATCAGTTACACACAGCCATAGCTCTCCCAATGGAGACACAATGACATATAAATTTTTACGTATATTTTTAGGGGGTAAAGGGTCCCTCTTCCGAAGCTTAATTGTGAGCTTCATTTAAGAGCTCTGCAAAGGGCCCCATTAACTCCTATATTCCAACATCATTAGATCTCCTGTGTCTATTTTTGTGCAACTGGGATTGGTTAAGTCAATGATTTTATGGCTTTCATTATTTGCATTCTTATCCATACAGAAAGAAAAAGATCAAAGTTAGAAGAGGCCTTAGAAGTCATCTAATCTAGTATTTTTCAAATAACAGTGCAATTCTTTCGTCAAATGAAACCCTACAGAGACTCGGGGGTGGAGAGTTGAGTTTGCAGGTTGGACCACAGTGCCCATTTGCAGGGTCTTTCACTTTATGGTTTGAAAATAACCAATTTTATCCAGCTGTCTCATTTTTCAGATGTTAAGACTAAAACTCATCCATACATTTATTCACTAAAAACTTTGTTGGCAACTTGCCATCTGCCAGGTTTTGAGCATCATTCATCAGAGACAGTCCACACCCTCATGGCTGTTACAGTCTAGTGGGAGGCAAAGTGATCTTCCTGGTACTACACAGGGAGATGGGGTGAGAGCCAGAAGCCAGAGCCCTGACTCCCATAGCAGTGCTCAGCTCACAATGCCAGCATTTGCTTGATGTAGCTAGCATAGAGCTTGGGACAGACCAGATACGTACTAAAAGCACCCATCAAACATGGCTATACAAAGTGTGAGTACTCCCTGGTTGCTGCATGGGTGACCTGAGGGTCCTCTCTTTATTTCAAGGTCTTGCCCATCCCCCAAAGACCAACCTGAGCCCCTCCTCCAGGAAGACTTCCTTGAGTGGCCAGCCTTCACTGAGCTCCCTTCACCTACTGACCCAATGCCTACCTCATCAGACACTTTGCTGTCTTCAGTCTGGTGCCTTTCAAATCTTCGCTAACAGAGAACCTGTGTTCTTTTATTTCCATTTTGTTACAGAAATTTAATGGAAATGAATTGATAGAAATATTAAATTTTAAGAGATTTAAAACGTCAAGGCACCTCTTTTTAAACACTTTCAGATGCTACAAAAATAAAATTACTTGGTCAATTGCTATAGAAGTTTCTAAACACCTGTCCTTGGTTTGGTACCAGCCCAGAATGCATTGCTCCCATCCTGTCATGGAATGACCCCATCCTCAGGTCCTCTTTGGGTTCTACTCTGAGGGATGCATGCATAAAACCTCCCCCGCCTGGGACTGGTGTTTTACCCCCATGGGATTTACAGTGGTGCAATGTTACTTGCCTCATATCTGTTTCTCTCGGTGCATTTGAACATCCTGATTCTTGGCTAGCGTTTGTCACAGGTCCATGCATGCTTCCTGGGGAAGACCCAGCACTTCTAGCTCAAGTTAGAGGGATGCAGAAGCTGATACTTACCGCTTATGTTTGCGTCTGAGTTTTTGTTCTGGATATGGCCACTAAGCCCCGTTTCTTCCAGCCTAATCTCATTTGCTTTGCAACAAGTTTTTTCTCCCACATATATGTGAGTGAACAAACTCAGGACTGCACCAAGGCAAGCTCTTATTTCTTTGTCTCTTTAGACCTAAACAATCCTCACTGTGATGTGACAAATAATAAAAGGTCCCTTGGCTTCAGAACTGATCCAAGTTCATACTTTTCTTACCAAGTGCTGGGGCACATTCAGATTCCTCTCTAAGCCTGAAAATATGGCATCTTGTGACAATGGTGTGACAGATGTGGGCTCAGAGGACAAAGTGACTATGGCCAGATCCTATTACCCTCCAAGCTTCAGAATGAGAATACACACATGCACAAATATCTTATTTTCAAATAAATATTCCTACGTCTGGTTCTGAGGTTTAGCTCAGTTGCTAGAGTGCTGTTCTGTACTCTCTGAGGCCCTGGCTTTGATCCCCAGCACTGAAACAATGGGAGAATGATATGGCAATCCACCTCTGAAGTAATCCAGAAACAATCAGTCACTGAAAACTCTATGAATAGCAAGAAAGCTCTGACATAGTGCCAGGCATGGCACAGTTTCGGGAGTGTTTTGTTTTATATTAGGTTGCTATGAGTTGGACTCAAATTGATGGCACCTAACAACAACAACATTCCTAAGTCACCTGAAGGAGAATCTAGGTTCAGATGTGGGTGGCTGGCAAATCTTCAATGTCTACTCTATGCTACAAGCTGTGGATGAAATTGGCTCATTCTCAGATTGGCACAGCTCTCTGCAAGAGGCCAGATGGGTCCTGGTCGTATTTGAAAATTCATTGTGATTATTGTAAGTGAACAGTATTGGAGGAGGCTCATAAAATAAGGCTGTGCAAATGGATACGGGATAAATGTTTGGGGCACAAGATACTTGGTGTACAGCCTGAAGGCATCCTGCCCGGACCTGAGAGTTCTGTGCTCCACCCCGGCCCCTCAGATTTCCACAGTGTTCCCCAGTTCAGAAGTCATCTGTACTCAGGGAATAGAATCAGAGCTTCAGTCTTCACCTTTCCCATATTGGCTGAGCTCACCTTGTCTATATGTTGGGTGCTAAGGAGCATGTCACAATGGTGAGGGGCATTCCTTAGTGTGCTAACTGGATGCTGATAATCAAGGAGCATCCCCAGGAGAGATTCCTGAGGCTACACTCAGCCAGCAGCACAACTCCTGCCTCCTAATCCAAGTGCAGACGAGCTTTTGGGGGCTTTACATGGGCCTACACTTCTGGCCACTCTCTCTACTTCCTGGTGCCACGATGTGAAGTCCTCTGCCATGGACCTTGCCACTGGCTGCTCCACCAAGCCTCTGCACCATTATGGACTGAGAGCTTCTAATTCATGAGCCAGAATAAATCTTTCTTCCTCTAAATTATTTCTGTCAGGTATTTTGCTACAGTGATGCACAAGCTCATTAACACAGAATATATGTATTACTTTTATTATGAGGGAAAATGTATTTACCAAATACAATATAGAATAAGCAGTTCAGTGGTTACCTGAGGCCCAGAGAACTGACTGGCAAGATGCAGGGAACTTTCAGGGTCATGGAAATGTTCTAATATTTATGGTGGTGGTTGCACAGGTCAATATGTGTGTCAAAACTCAATAAACCATGCCTGACACACTTAGAGATATACAGTACATTTTATCGTACATAATTATACTCACTAAAGTTGGTTCAATTTTAATTTTTTTTAATTAATGTAGAAAAACCAAGAGATCAGTCTGACTCTTGGCCCTTTGGCATCATCATTCTAAACTATTGTCTTGATTTGGAATTGTAGTATCTGCCAGATTACTGGCTTTCATTTGTGGTAGTTCCTTCTTCAACCACCTCTGAAACAGTTGAGAACAGTGGGCTCCATCTTAAAGTAGGGGAAATGGAGACCTAAGAAATAGAAATGAGTTTCCCAGGAATCTCGACAGAGTGCAAAATAGAAATTTTAGTTCTCAGGATTCTGTTCCACATCTCAATCTCTGTCCTGCTGTTCAGTTCATTCAGATGTTTACTGAACATCTACTATGTGCTAGATACTGTGCTCCAAGCTGGACATATACATTAGCTTGATCCACCTATAACAGTGAAGCCAAATCCCTGGGAAGGAAACAAAAGAAATAAGTATCACATCTTTCCTTCCAGGTGCTGTGGCCCTGTAGAATCCAACAGGAATGATGGATCTTCAGAGGAGTCTGGCATCTTGCCACAACTCACTGCTTGTCTGAGGTGAAATTGGAGTAAAAACCCAGGCTCCTAGCACAATAGCTCTGTCTGCATGATAAAAAGCTCTAGATTAAAAAAGTGATCAATTCCATGTTCTTGACAGTCAGAACAAAAGAACAAGACTAACTGTAGGCCCTGCCTGATTTGTCTTGCTTCTTTTGTAATAAGCATTGTACAGTGGTCACAGAGTGCTAGACTTGGATTTAGAAAACACAGGAGGTGGCTGGGCTTGCTATCTCTTATC
The DNA here is from genome assembly GCA_007922755.1 of Pedetes capensis. Classification (NCBI taxonomy): domain Eukaryota; kingdom Metazoa; phylum Chordata; class Mammalia; order Rodentia; family Pedetidae; genus Pedetes; species Pedetes capensis. Next base: position 14,255 of record VMDO01032631.1, on the reverse strand, counting down.
CATGCAATGACTGTGCACTAAAAGGCATATTATTAATAACATGTTAATGTTATTAATATGTTAATATAAATATATAATATATGTTAATAATCCTATGCTATTTATAATATGTTAAAAATAGCTCCCAACTGAAAATTTCCCAAATCCCCATGGCCATGGATAAGTAATATCAAGGTACATTTACACAAAAGAATGATATATGTCACTGAAAATGATCAAGTAAGAACTACATACTACATTACAAATGGGATTCACAAACATAATACTGAGTGAAAAAATCCAGGCACAAAAACTATGATTCCATTTTACATGACTTTCAAAATTGGGAAAACCCATCTACATGTTAGAAATCAACTTAGTGATTACCCTTGAGGTAGAATAATTTATCACCAAACCAGTTATACTACTAATAGTTAAATCAGTTCTATCCTTTTTCTATTGATTGTTTTGATGGTCAAGAGAGAGATTTATAAAGGAATTTGAAAAGTGGTAGATTCAGTTCATTTAAACCAGGCTTTATTGAGTACTTCCCCACACCCAAGTGTTGTCCTAGATGAAAGGGGTGGGGGATGAATTAGACAGAATTTCCACCCACAGGGAAGTCATAGTCCAATGGCTGAGCTCATACTCTAGAGAGGCCCCTCACTCATCACTACCGAGGTGCCCATTCTGTGTAATGGCTGGTACCCAACCCACCCAAGAATCTTAACTCTAGAAAGCCAAAGATACCCTCACTCTGTCAGGCCTAGAAGACATCCCAAGACTGAAAAACCTACGTCCACTTCTCTGACTCAAACTGAAATTCATAGCTCCAGCCATGAGTTCCTGCAGCTAGATCTGGAATTTCTGGAACAAAGACATTTAACTCATAACCAGGCTGCAACCCACCCACCAAACATCATCATCTCCCACCTCCCTAGGAAGGAGTCAGAAGCTGACTTGAGAACCGGATACCTCACTTCAGAGTCCTCTAGAGCTTTGGTTAGTGACACCAAGTATTTCACTCAGTATTATTAATCAAGGACCCAGGGGCCAGTAAACTCCTCAGATAATGAAAATTTCTAGGTTTTAGTCTAAGCTGAAGCCACCTCCAGCACTACACTGACAATTGTCATGTGAAGTACTATTTTGCTGTCATGGAATGTAGACAGCGTTGTGAATGTCTTCTTCATATCTTCACAGAGGAAGTCAAACCAGCTTCCTTGCCTAAAATATCTTGTAATGCACCAGAAATCAGCCAGCCCCCTTGAACTTCGAGATCCCACAAAGCCTTGGGCAGGAGCTAGCTGCCTCCAGACTCCTACACAGGAATGCTCAAAAGCCCCTTGAGGGTCTCTGTCCTGGGAAATCATAGCACCCAGCAGCACTGGTAATTGTACCCAATAACTGCCAACAGAAATCAGAGCTGGACAGGACCTCAGAGAATACCCAGGCCCAAAGGCACACCCTATCTTTACTTTTTTTCAATGAAGTGACTGAGGCCAAAGAGCTGAGTGTATTCCTAAAGGCCACACACTTACATAATGATAAAACTGAGAACTTTATTTGGATCTCCAAACTCTGGGCCTCTTTCCATATGTACACGGACCTGTAAGGTTGAAACCAGAAGAAGCAAATGCCTTCCTCTCAACTTCTGAACCCAGACCCTGTGGAGCCCCAGAGAGTCTGGGTCATATTGGATCCACGCTTGGGCCTAAGGGAATTGACCTGCACAGGGGGCTTTTCTGCCTTTAGCACATGAACAGCTCTGATCTTGATGTAGTCAGAAGCCTGCAGCCTGAGACCACCTTTTACATGTGGATCCTTTCCAAACCTGGGTGTTGGGCTGAGATCCCAACTCTTAGAACTATGTCTTCTCCCCACTGTGAGTTCTGTAGAGGGGAGGGGAGCACCCACAGCTCCACAGCTTTGTGATGGTTTTATACAAATGTAATTCTTTCCTATTTAATTAATTAATTAATTTATTTTTTGTACAGGGGGTTGAGCCCAGGGACTCGTACTTGCAAGCTTTGCAAGTGCTGGACCACTGATCTGCACCCTCAGCCCTTCCCCCACCCCCCCTTTTTTTTTTTTTTTTTTTTTTTTTTTTTGCGGCAGGGTCTCGCTAAATTATGCAGACTGCCTCTGGTCTCAAACTTGTGATCCTCTTGCCTCCACCTCCCAAGTCACTGGGATTACAGGTGTGCGGCACTGCGCCCAGCCCTTTTTAAATATTTTTATTAGTAATTTTTAGTTAGTGTACAACTTAATGGGCTGGGATTTAGCTCAGTTGGTAGAGTGCTGTGCTGCAGTCTCTGAGGTCTTGAGTTCAATTCCCAGCACCACAAAAAAATGGGAGAAGGACCTGGCAATCCACTCCCAAGGCAATCCCAAAAGAGTCAGCCATTGAAAACCCTATGAGGGTCGCCGACTCAACGGCACCTAACAACAACAACAACTTAATGGATTTCATTGACATTTCCATACATGCATATCATTGCACATTGCTTGTGTTCACCCTCGCTACCGTTTCATGACTCTCTCCCCCTCACTAATCTCCTTCCTTCCCATCAATGACCCCCCTTTTATTTGCATGTCGTGTGTGTGTGTGTGTGTGTGTGTATCTCCAGATTCTGCCTTTGAGAGCAAAACATGTGACATTGCTCCTCATTTCCCCTCTTGCCCTTTCTTATTTCCCCCTCCACCTCTCTTTAGTTCCCTTTATCCCCCCACCCACACCCTTCTACCATCATGACATATATATTAAAACACTGAATATCTATAGAGGATGCCAAAAAATGCATTCACATCTTGGGATGAAAATTTGTTTGACAGTCCTGCTTGTTGCATGGTGGCACTAGCATTTGTTTGTTTAACACCATCTTTTAAGTGAATGTCATGCTACACATTGCTACTGTAATTCAATTCAACTTTGAAAAATAATACATAGATAACATCTCTTAAAATGTGTACACAACTTTTGGTGTACTCAGTATATTGAAATCTAGGGTCCATATATGAGAGAAAACCATGACGAGAGAGTTAGTCATCTTCTCACTTGCAATCCTAGGGAGACTGTCTAGAGATGTGACATAGAGCACTATGTCATTGCATGAGCACGTGACCTCACCTGCTCATATCTGCTCCCTCGCCAAGAGTAATGGCCAAGATTTCTGAGCATCCCCGTGTTTGAAAAAGACATTGGTGGGATCCAGGGAAGTATTAGGAAGGAGTGGTTATGGGTTTTCTTCTGTGATCTTCAGAATTTGGTGCAGCCCTCAAGGAAGTTTCCTCTAAGGAGGAACTTTGTGACTCATTTGTATTCTTGAAGAGACTATCCTCTGCTTTCCCACACCTACTTTTCAAATTCCTCACTTGAGCCAATTTTATTTTCATGTCTCTGAACACCTAGGACTAAAAACACTGATCTCTCTTGATTCTGTCCTCACATTTTGTTCTGGGTGAAGTTGTTCCAAATCTTTCCCCAAAATATCTGGCACTTGTGGGTCAGTCTAGTGTCACTTCTCTATTTGTCACTCCTTGGGATCCCTTTTCCTAGGCTCCCACCACCAGGTATACAGATTTTCATTACAGAAATTCAGCCAATTCTAGCTCATCTGCCCCCATACTTGTGTAACTTGGATCCAGAACCTAGAGCCATGCCTAGTACCCAGTAAGTGCTCAGTACATGTCAGTGGACTCCAAGAGTCTCTTCCCTCAAGCTCTTCTCCATTTTCTGCCTCCCCATCAGCTTCTCTGCCTTTTCCCTGCCTCCAATCTCTCATGCCTCAGGCTTTTTCTGTGGCTGGTATTGCACCCATTTTATTGTTGTTTGTTCTTAGGTTCTGTTGAGTAGGGTATCCAACTCATAGCAACCCTACGTACAAACAGACAAAAAACTATTGTCCGTGTTTCTCTGCTATTCGTAGGATTTTCAATGGCTAATTACTTTTTGGGGGAGTGAGTTGCTGGGCCCTTCTCCCAAGCCTACAGCATCTGGTGTTCCCAGGCATTCTCCCATCCAAGTACTCACCAGGCCTGACCCTGCTTAGCTTCTGAGATCTGATGGGATCAGACACCACAGTGGTACCACTGAAGGCCATCCATTTTATTAGCACAGATAAAATAGCATTAAAATAATAGCCAACATTTAATGAGCACTTATGACATGCCAGGTACAGTGCTGAGCACATTGCTTGCAATATCACATTGAATCGTCTCAACTTTGGAAGGTAATCTGTTACTATCCCCATTTTCCAAAAAGAAAACTGAGGCACAGAATGGGAACTCACCCAAGATAACCACAGCTAGTTAATGGCAGCAATGGGACTAAGCCCCCAGGAGTGTCATTCCACTAAATTTTCATCATCTTGGTCAAGAAACTATGTCTCCCTGTCACTAAGTCGAATCGAAAGCTCTCCTCCTTGGTTCAAAGCTCCTCAGATCTTTGTTCCCACCTCTCTTCACACAGTTTGTTCTGAATGGGTTATGCGGAAAGCAGAAATGATGCATTTGGGAATCAAAAAACTGGGAGTAAAATCCTGCGTCCTCAAGCAATCTTCAATTTTCTTTTGTGAAAAATCTGAATCATAACTCATCTCTAACTTGAGGCTTACATCAAATCATGAATGTGAAAATGGTTTATAAAAACTATAAAGCTCTGTCTTCACATGGGGAGGTGATCATTGTTATTTGATCTCTGTCTCTCAGACATAACTTTTTCATTTTCATCTTCTCATCCTGGTATTAAATTATCTTTCTTGTATGATTCATCATTTCAGGAACTCCAGGCTGGAGGAGCTGTATCTCCTCCCCTGGGATACAGAGTGGGCTGGAGTTGTTTTTATTGTGGTCATCATTGGGCTTATCATGAGTTGTGGCAAGGATTACCAGAGCCCAGGAGTTATTTCCTACTGTAATAACTCTTGAAACTATTGTCCTAGGTGACAGAAAACAGAGGGCCCTCTCACCTTTTGACATTCAGATGCCTCTACTTCTCACTCAGGGCAGATTTGTGTTCCCCAGATGAAGGCAGTGAAGTCAAGTCCATCCAGTGAAGACCTTCTGTTTCTGCATGGCATGGGCAGTCCCTGACCCAGCAGTGGACTGTGGACTCAAGTTTGGGATTACTGTGGAAACAAGGACCCTTCTCAGGAGGGCTTTAGTTGTCTGCATGAGCCCGAGGCAGTAGAGACTAAGAGCTTGCTGACCTCTAGACTCTGGAGGCAAAGTAGAGTTAGAGGGGAAATTGTTCTTCAGCTCAGAGGCAGGGCAGAGGATTGGAAAAGCAACACTGCTTTGGAGTTAAGAAGAGGGATTCAAGTCCACTGACTACCTGAAACTAGGCAAGCCACCTCCTGTATCTGGACCTCAGTCGCTTACATGACATAGGGAAATTGGGCTCTAGCATCTCTCAACTTTCTGTTACGAGATCCTATGACAGTTTGGAACTAGCCCTGGGAAAATATTCAAAGGAAGTCAAGTTTACCACTGGTACCTTCTAACCTCCTATCTCCCATTTCCAGATACTCTCCTGTAGGAGATCCAAGGGCCCAAACAAACTGCCCGCGCACCTACCTAAGTACGTTCTCCAAAGTGTCTCCTTCCTGTTCCTCAAAGCATAGCTTCCATTCATTCAGGGTGCTGGAAAGCAATTTGATTGGTTCTCACTAGTGTGTGAACTGCTCACAAGTCCTTAACTTTACCATCTGCATTTTTTCAAATTCCATTCCACAAGCAATCCCCAATCAGCCATTGAAAACCCTATGAAGGTTGCTAGGAGTTGGATCTGACTTGACTGCACCTAACAATAACAACACCCAAGTAAAGCCTTGACTATTAAAATTTCAGGCATGGAATTAAGAAGTGAAAAGGTCCAGTTTAGTAGTAAACTAAGGTGCCCAGTATAGTAAATAAGAACTGCTCAAATGAATTAATTCATGCTCACATAAGTCACTTATTTTATTAAACTCATGTTAAGAATCAAGTGAAACTCTTATGTGTCCAACACAACTGTACATGGGAAAACTACTGACTTATGAGTGAGCTCTAGACATCAATCTTCTTTTTTGCAGAGATAAGAATAAAATAAGATCATGGGCTAGCACTCCTATGCAAAATGTTGTTTGCAGAGAACTTTATAAAATCAACTGATGGGTTGTACAATTTCTCGATGTTTTCTCCCACTTGATTTTTGTTCACTTGGTTATGTTTTCAAAATCAGGATCTAACAAGGAAAAGAAAAGGGCTTTGATATATGAGTGGGAGAAAGGACAAGAACAAGTTCAGAAGAATTAAAGGAGAAATTGGTGGTTTCATATATGCCTTTCAAGTATTAGAAATTTATCCAAAACCCAAGATACTGAAAAGAGGCTTTGTGGGCTAGCTAATAAATTAAAAGTTATCTCTAAGGTTCCAAAGTAAATCCAAGACTGAAGTTATTAATTCCTTCACACTCACCATATTTTCATATGTCATAGGAACATTTTCAGGAATTCATTGTGAAGTTTGGAAATAAAAACAGATGAGTTATTTTCTCAAGAGAGGAGGTGTTTTCATAAGTTATCAGAGATCTAATTAGAATTTCAAGGACATTTATTTATAATCCATAACCTGAGTGAACTCAGATTAAGCAAGTATGGTCTATACTGGAAAGGCATAGTAGCACCACTGTGAACCACACTGAGTAGAGAGGCAAGGCACACAGAGGGCATGATATGAACACTAGACAAGGGGCAATAGTGTTAGAGGTAGACCAGGGCAAGAAGATGCAGAAATACAGCAAGGTCAAGCCCCAGGTAGGCAGGCAACATGGGTTCCAAATCAGCCATGGTGGCCTGGCCCCAGATCACAGCTAGATTCCTAGGAAGGTGGCAGAAGGAGGCCTGGCCTTACTTTTATAGGAAAAGAGACTCTTAGCAGAGAGCTCCAAGTGATATTGGCATACAAAGCAATTGCTTGACCTTGGAAAATCAACAGGTAAAGAGCAAAGTTATTGAAACAAGACCTGGGGGAGCCACAAAATATTTAAATTGGGCCTTAGATATTTACTGAGTCTTGGGCCAGAATTGGCTATTAAATCCTGGGTGGAGAGAGGTTAAATGGAAGCAGAGGCAGGTACCTCCCTCTTCAACCCTCTGCTTTAGGTATTGTCTTCTCTACCCTACCTTCTCTGATGTAACATCAGTCCAGGAGAGCAGATTTGCACAGAACTTGGAGTCAAACTAGGCCAATGCCTGAGACACACTTATATATGCTAAGAACATAAATTTCAGCTAGATGGGGAGTGCATGGGGCATTTTTCTAGCAAGGTCATGAAATGTGCATTAATCTAGCAATCTGGCCTGTTTTGTCTAAAGACATGCTTCTCCCATGATCACTGGAAAGAATCTGATAAACTAATTTATGAAAAGATGTTCATAATTGACAACAATTTTATTGTCAAGAGCCAATAATTCAATTTTAAAAAATAGACCTGGAGGCATAGAACTTCATCCATTAACAATCAGACACCCAGCGAGATCCATTCCACATGACGGGCCTGTTCCTCCAAACAAAGGCTATCCCAGGAGAGAAAACAGAAAAGGCCCTGCAGTGTGATGTGTTTTTCCAATTCCCTCTTAGCAACTAGTCCAATTTCAAGATTAAACCCATGTCTAGACTTTTTTTCCCCAAGTCTCATCTCTTATCTTCTGCCACTATTCTTAATTGTGAACTTGGCATTGTCAAACGTATCTAAATCAATATACTCTTAAAGAGCACATTTCTATTGTGCTTCCTGTTCTTTACATCATTTCCCCCTGAGTGCCTTAGTTTTGCCTCTGCTTACCTGTTGTCTTTTTTGTTTACTTGTTTTTGGGTTTTCCTTTTGACTTGTGACCTGGCCTGTTTTTTTTGGCAGAAAACTTATTTGCCATTACTAAGCTCGAAACAGGGAAGATTGATCACCTCAGAGAAGAGCACGGTCTCTGCATTTCCTTCCATGAGGTGGTGGCAGGATTTCTGTTTCATGTCAATGGAGGCACAGTTAGGAAAGACGCCTTGATGGTAGATAAACCATAACTAGTCTCCAGGGTACAAGAGTAAGCCAGACATTGTGCCTGCTGCCCATAATGTGCAAGAAAGAAAGGGTGAAGAATCCTCAAGTTCACAGCATCCCAGCCAGAGCGTTGAGTCCAGGAGAAAGGCCAGTATAGCAGCCAATTCCCAAAACCACCCAACGTGATACCTCTAGCGTGGAAGTTTCTGGGTCTGCCAAAGGAATTCCTCCCATTAACAAGTGCATCAACCAGCCATCCTAAAGCTTGCTTTAGAACAAAGGGTTTCTCTGTATCCAGAAAATAGCATACTTTTAGACAATTGTGTGAGCTAAAAATTTCAACAGGAACATGGCAGGATTTATGTTGAGATAAATAAATTTCCTCCTACAGTTCCACAGAAAGATTAGTCTGTGCCTTTCAAAGCATGAAAGACCAAATATCCCTTTAACTGAAAAAGCATAATATCTGACAAGCCCTTGAGACTGAGCTTTCAGAAACAAGGAAGCAGCTCTGAAAACATCAGTCACCCATGTGGCCTCAGACCTGAGCCTCCTCAACATGTGAGGTTGATCTATCCTCTCTGGATAATCCCTGATCTACCCTCTCTGGAATTGTGGAGTTTACACCCTACTAAGAGCTTACTGTTGGAGCCAGACAAACCTGAGATTGATTCTGACACTGGGTAGCTTCAGCCATTAGTTCACCTTTGAGGGCCCCAGTTTTACCATCTACAAAATGGGAATAATAGATATTTTATATGGCTGGTGGAAAGTCTCAGTCAGTCATTTTGTAATGAACATAAATCATTTTCCTAAGGGGTTGGTACACAATAAACACTCTAATAAATTTTGTTAAAATAACAATTATGATTATTCCTGGTGCTGAGAGGTGCTGAGAGGTTTGGGAGAATGCTTAACCCCTGGGACTAAGTGCAATTTGGCTACAGGACATCCAAGTAAATAAAGGAGTCAGAAACAGATCTGAGGACAAAGGTCCTGTGGACTGAATCATTGCTTCATCCTCAAATTCATATATACAAATCCTCACCCCCAATGGGATGGAGCTTTTGGGAGGTGATTACATCAAGATGATGGAACCCTCATAGATGGCTTAGTGCCCTTAAAAGGGACCCTAGAAAGCTCTACCACCATCTCTCTGCCATATGAGGATAGAAGTCACCTGTCTCTAATCAGAGCAAGGCTCTTACTGCACGGGGATCTGGATATCAGGCTTCCAGCCTCCAAAACTGTGAGAAATAAATGTCTGTGAACAAACCACCCCCAGTGGTACTTTATGACAACAGCCCAGCCTGATGAAGATGAAAGGGGAGAGAGAGAGACTGGAACACAAATGTTCAAGATGATCAGCATGCAGATGGCCACTGACATCCAGCAAGTGGGTAATGCCATAGCAGTAGATATTCTTTTTGGCTTACTCTCTGCCCACAGTTTTTGTCCTCCCATGTGATAGCCCTTGAAATATTGCTTTTAAAGTGCTTACCTCCTTAAATTATTTGCAATGTGATTTAACAGACCACTTCCAGAGCATCTTAGTGAGTTAAGGCCCTAGGAGTCAGGAAAACGTGTTCTGCCACAATCAGGACCCTACGCTTCTGTTTGTTTACATGGGAGAACAATGACACTTGGAGCGGTCATTGTGAGACAAAATGAAGTACTCCACTTGAGAATACCTTGCATAACGCTGACACGGCTCAGGCGCTCCATCAGCATCCAAAGTGGTTATTTCCGAGGTTTGTGTTCAAGCAGCTAAAACCTCATAACCATTTTGACAACTACATCTCAGAGTTGATGAACATTGACTTTTCTGTCAATTAATTCTCACCTTTTTGTTTTCTTTTTCTTTTCTGTTTTTGTTTGTTTGGTTGGTTGGTTGGTTGGTTTTTTGTTTTTGTTTTGGCTTTCCAAGACAAGGTGTTGCTATGTAGTCCAGGCTGACTCCAAACTCTTGCCTCAGCATCCTGAGTGCTGGTGTTACAGGCGTGTACCTCCACATCCAGTTTTCTGATGCCTCTTTAACATGTGAATTCTGTTGTACCCTGCAAAGGTAAAAACAGATGCCAGGACGGTGCTTTTGCTTTCTGGAGGCTCTCAGCAAACACAGCCTCCAGCTTACTGCCTACCTGTGGCCCCAGGTTCTAGTAATGACATCATTATCTGCCCAGGCTTTCAGAAAGAACACTTAGAGTATATTACATGCATCTAAGTAAGGTATGTAGGATTCTACACACACACACAAATGCATATGTCTGTTAAATTTGAGAAGATGCTATATACCAAATGTTTTGTTTTCATAGAGTTATTATAATTTTTACTGGTCAAAAGGAAAAAAGTAAGTGTTGAAATAGATTCCAACTCCAAAGCCAAGGTGGGGCAAAAAGGAAAAAGAAAGCAAACAGACATCAGAATATAATTGAAATCAGGAACAAAATAAGAATGCTCACATCCTTTTTATTTTCAATATTGTTCTGAAAATTCTGACCAAAATATGAAACAAAAATTACAAACCAAAATAGTAGTAATAAAGAGAAAAAAACACTAACTGATACTTGTTATTTAACTAAAAAACTTAAGAATGAACTAAAAAAATTATTAAAGTAATGAGTAGTGAGTAAAATAACTATGTTGTTGTTGTTAGGTGCCATTGAGTCGGGTCTGCCTCATATCAACCCTGTGTACAACAGAAGGCAACATTACCCAACACTGTCCCATGCACATGATATTTTTTTATGTTTAAGCCCATTGTTGTAGCCACTGTGTTCTTCTTATTTTGAGTTATGCCACATCAGCAAATGGAAGTCCCAGGGGCTTTACTCCATTCCATCATTAAGGTTGACTCTATTTTGAGGAGAAAACACTTCCTCAGTTGTCTCTTCAATGGCTTCCAGCATGGCAGGCTCATTTTCCAGCATTATATCTGACAGTGTTTCTCTGCTATTCACAGGGTTTTCAATGGCTAATTGTTTTGGAAGTGGGCTGCGAGGTCCTTCTCCCAAAATAACTATATTCAAGATAAATATGCCCTGAATTAATGACATTTCTATATATAATAATAAACAGAGTTACTATAATAGAAATAGCTCATGTATAACAATAATAAAATATAAAAATAACTAGGAACAATCTTAAAGAAATGTTGACATCTTTGAGGGGAAGTACAAAAAGTTTATAGAGATGTAAAATATATTTTTAAAAATAGAGAGCTATGCCACATTCCTAGGTAGAATTTTAAGAGGCTGTCATCACTTCAAAAATTAATTTATAATTTTAATGAGAGGACTTAAAAATTCTAATTATCTTGTTTTGTGGAAGAAGAGACAAGGAGAAGGTAATTGGCAGACTTCATTAAAACTAACCTGGATTATATGCAGAGAAAAGATTAATGTCATTACTGTAAAAATAAGGAGTTTTTTCAAAACAGTGAGAAAAATACTAAATGTTTTTAGAAAAATGAAATAAAAAATAGACTTCAGAATTATAAGTGTTTAAGAGATGAATGAAAATTACAAACTTTTATAATGAAATATATACAATTCTAAAAGTGATATACCATTTCTCACTACTTAAATTGGTGAGTATTTTTAAATAATAACTTTTAGATCATTAAATAAAAGAATAATTTTTTATCAGATAAAAATACTTATAATTTTTTAAACTATAACATACAGTGCTGGAAGGGAAAAACCCAGGAAGACTTATAGTGGAGAGGATGTAAATTGAAAGCAATTTTGTGATAAGTATCAAAAGAATTAATAATGTTCTCAATAATTTCAATTATAAAATATATACTAGTAAATAAAACCTGTGTGAAGATTTACATTACAAAAATGATCGTCTTCCAATAATGGTCACAAAAACTGAATAGAAACTCTAAAACAGAGCTTTTATTATTGAATGACAATAACTTTGCCTGTTACTTATATGTCCATCGTTGAGTATGCCTAATTAAATTAAGAAATCTCCATAGTTGAATATCTGCATTAACTCCAGTTTAATTATTTGAGTATTTTTTTCAGGATATGTGAAAATATCTGTGGTATGAGGATGAGGGGAGAAAAAAACAGATGGTAAGTAAATACAGAAAACAGACTGAAGCAGAATTATCTGATTCTCATAATTACATTTCAATTACAAGAATGAAAGATTGAGAAAGAGGAGGAGGAAAGGGAAGTCAGTGATGACACCAAGAAGAAAGTAAAAATATCTAAGAAATTTTTAGGGCACACCAGAAGACAAGGAGACTGTCATCATCAGGTCATAGGAATTCAAATGGTGTGTTACTAAAAATAGACAAATTGCTCACTGAATAGCTCTGAAGTGTGCCTGATTCAATAGTTCATAATAATTTATGTTTAAGAACACTTGATAAATCAAAAGAGAATCTAAATTATTCAACTAATAAAGATCTGGAAATAATTCCAAAAAGATTACACTCCACAATTTTTACAAAGAGAAAAAGATGATGAATTAAAAAGTCATGCAAAAATGTAAAGCCACCGAAAAGTTAGCAGAAAATAACTTCTCAAATTTCAGAGCAGGGGGACTCTTTTTAAATTCAGTGTGATTATACACGAAGTCATAAAGAATAAAATCAACAGCTTTTACACTTTTATAAGTAAACAATCTTATAAAAAAATTGAAGGCAGAATACAAATGAAATAAAGTAAAACTAATCGCAAGTTTAAAATAGAGAAAAAACAAAAGGTGGCTGCTGAATGGCAAGCCTTTAAAGACACGGACAGTCCCGTGGGAGCTGCCTGCAATTCCACTCTCGTCTGCTTTTGTGTTTTTAAATAATCCATGCTCTTATCTTCTGCTTTTATCAGATTTTCTGTGCTCACAGACATTTTTATGATGGTCATAGCCTTATTATTTTATAATCGTTGGCCAGCTACAGGCAATTCACATTTCCAGCCTTCCTGTTTGCTTAACAAGAGCCCCAATGAGTCAAGTTTGAATGCCGGCACCGGCCCTGTGCCAGGCTTTAGAAGAAAGCTATCCTCTGGGAGCTGCTTCTAGCTCCCTCTAGCGGCAGACAGGCAACAACGTTTACCACCCTGGAAAGATGCTAAAGAACTGGTGCTGGTACCCGGGTCCTTCAGCTTCAGATTTTTGTGCTTTTGATGTTTCTATTACAATTAAGCTCCTGCTTGCAGGAACAGTGTGGAATACCTGGGCTTGGGACCAAGAACCTGTTTCTAGTTTTTCTTTGATCAAGAAGGATTCTGCTCTGAGCCAAACATCATGCTCACCTCTAAAAAGGATCCATATGCTCATCTCCTTGATAATATACTGCTCCACCTACCTGCCCATTCCCCTCGTAACTACTGCCTACTGCATTAATATAGTTTTTAGAATTTCAGAGATTTGGGCAAACTGCTTCATACATTTTATGGGTTGAGTGGGACAGTAGGCAGAATGATAGGTTGTTCAATAAAGGAAGCCTTCATGGGCAAAGTTTTTGACCTTTAGGGGTTTGAGTTTCCCTCTGGGAAGTTCCTCCTTTCCCTTTTGAGACTGTGGTGAGGATCTGATGCTGCAGTGACTGTGCCACTGTCAGGAAACACATGTGCCACAAAAGCAGAGACTGAGGGGAGGTGAGGAGGAGGAGGAGGATCTCTAATTAGGGCACACATGCCTTGTATGCTACAAATGTCCTGTCTTTGGGAGTTGAAGTTCTTAAGTAGGAAACTGAGTTTACCACCAGGCAACTTAATAAAACCAGCCCCACGCCAGTCTCCCATGGGTGGGCTTCCTCTTGAAATGATGAAAGAAAGCCTTCAGTTCCACACAAAGCGGTGTGCTCAGGTGAGCTCTGCTCTGCTATACCTGCGGGTGATGTTATCCTTCTGCCCATGAAAGCACTTATGTCAGAGATTACGGAGATGTGCTTATCATGGGATGAGTGGGGAATGTTGTTCCTGGACAACTGGACAGGTGGACTCAGTGTGCTCTCTTTCTTGATCTCCTTTTGGGTTGATTCACTTCCTGAGCACAGTGTCTCCACCTCCTTATTTTTATTCCAAATATCCCTTCCCTCATGCACATTAAGTATTCATTCTAGTGGGAAGTAAATGGCTTACTATTAATGGAGGACTTACTATAAATATATGAAAATGTATTAGGTCCTTGACCTCACACATTTTATTTTCTCCTGACAGTGACGTGTGTCATTGTTAGGCCTGTTTTCACATATGAGGACATTTTCATAAAAAGAGGG
>VMDO01032630.1:0-18781 GCA_007922755.1 Pedetes capensis | reverse complement strand
TATTGGAAACAGGGATGGCTAGGTTTTCTAGGTTGCCTGTGTTCATATTTTAGGCATATTGTGAGGAGATTCCAATCCCTGCAGAATGATATGATGTTTGGGAGAGTGATGGGTCTGCAAAAAAGAAAAAAATTAAATAAAAGGATAACTCTCAACTAGATGAACTGACATCGTGGCTACAGCAATATGTTTAAATATAAAAGGGATTATGCGTTTGGCACAATATCAGAGAGTATTTCATTCTGTGGTATATATGTTTGCTATTAGTGGGACCTTATTCAATAGCACCTAAGAACAATATGACAAGGAATATTCATACATTTAATTTTGTAAAATATTTATTTCCTGGAGTCATTTCTTATGAATAAAAATGAGAGCATACCATAGGGAGAATGGGTAAATTGATAGCCATTAACGATGGAGAAAAAGATATTTCTAAGGTATTATGTGTCAAGTACATGTTAGATATTGAGCATTTTAATTCTCCCAGCACCTTGTTGGTTAGATACTGTGGCTAATATCCCCTATTGCATAGGTCAAAAACTGAGTGACACAGAGAATAAGAACTTTGCCCAAAAGCTCAATGTTAGGAAGTAGAGCAGCTTAAATTTTTAGAGAATAAAACATACTCCAGAGCCCAAATCATTGTGAAAAATTTTGGTTAAATGTGAGATACAATCTACAAAAACATACTTACTGGAGAAGGTGACTGAATTTAACACTCACATGTTAGCACATTTTTACAAAATAGTTGCATGTAGTTACAAAAAGGTGGATTGCAATGTTGGTGAAATCATGTTCATTGGAAATGTAGGGATGGAATCCCTATTGCACTGAGACAAGGAGTCAATGGGAATTGAAGAATGGTAACAGGAAATCAAAAGTAGAGAAAAATTAATGGAACATTGACTTTGGAAAGAAAGAGACAGAGAAAGGTGGGGGAAATATCTTCTGGGAAAGATTATTTTTTTCATTTCCTTATTACTTGAATAATTTTAAAAGTCAATATGAGGGAGCCATCCCTTTGTAGACTTGGCCCCTATATTGGCCATGTGTTAATTTCTCTTTATCCTTCCTTATTTTCACTGTAGAGCTCATGAGATGGCCCCAGTAGGGTATCATGGATTATGAGCCTAACAGAGCAATTACAATTGTTGCTGAATGACAGAATGAACAACAATTCATAAAAGAAATTGTGTTCATATTGGATTTGTCTCTCCCAAGAGGTAGCAGGTAACTGAAATCCTCATGTAGTGGGGCTAGGTAATGAGTCCCTGAGAAGCCTGACATTGTGACTGAGAGACAAGGCAGATTTCACTACAAAAAATAACATATGGATTAATCCATGGGCAACCAATAGGCCAATAGCATGACTTTCACCTCTGGTATGATCTACCCCTGAGCCTCCCTCCTGATTTGAAAGACTTTCCTATCTTCTCAAGGTGGGTTTGATTAACTCTTCCTCTTTTGTAGTATGTTATTATTGGATAAGAAATTCCCTTATTTTAGAAGGCTTGCTGGGACTTTGTAAGAATTTTACTGTAGTTTCTTGTGTCATTTTTTATTTGTATACAGATTTCTAAAGATTTCACCAATTCCTCCTAGAAAAAATTTCCAAAGGTATTTGTTGTTCCCAGGATATGGTTTCAGGTATTGCAGAGGAACAGGTCATAGGAAGTGGCATTGCCAGAGAGGTACAATAATACCTGGATCCTTGCATTCTTCATTTGAAAGAATTCAGATTAGAGAGAGTAAAGCATAAAATGTAGACAGGATTTATTGTAAGAGATAGTTTGCTTTAGGGAGTAAGGGAGGGAAATAATTTAGAGCTATAGTAGAATGCTAGTAGTAGTAAGCTAATATTGTAGTTGAGTTTCTGTCTCTGGGGGAGTGGCGCCTTGATCCTGGAGTGTTACTGGCAGTCTGAGACACCTGAAGAAGCTTTTACAAACCTGGGGGAAAACAACCCCAGGGCATTTTTGATTCTTTGAGTGAGTGAAGTGGCCTAAGACTGGGATGGTTCCCTAACCAAAGGAAAAGACAAACCAGAATATAAGAAAATTTATATTAGAAGGAAAACACCTTGAATAGATAGTCAAAGCAGGTGCCTTGAGAGGAGCTAGGAGAGATTCCTGGTTTTATTAAAGACAGAGTAAGTTGGTGGTCCACCCAGTATAACATGAGCACTGGATATGGGAACTCAACACCCACACTTTCTAGGAGAACCTCAGTGAATGCTGCTTCTTGTTTAGTTAACTTTTATATACGGATCCAAACTCATGAAAAGTTCATTTGGTTTAGATGTTTGTTCTGTACATTATAAATTAGAAAGTTCAGATTTGGTTCAGGTTTGAATTTCCATCCTATAAGAAGGTACCAGGGCCTCAAAAAACTTGAGCCCAAACCCTGAAACTATTCTGGTTCAACTATTTGTTTTTTACTGAACCTGAACCTAAAGTCAAAGCTGAGCTGAACCCCAGTGAAAACTACTTTCAGATTCAAATTCGATTTTTTTTTGCTTTTTGTCTTTCTTTTCTTTTATTTTTTTAACTAATATATCATACACTGCTTAAAAATGGAAAAAAAAAATAGATCATGTTAGGCCTGGTCAAGGCGACCCATACTGGAATGTAAACGGACTGAGATAGTGTGACAACAGTGTGGCACTCGCAAACAATATTACCCTGTTTTAATATGCAAATGTGTGTTTGAATTGTAAAGGATTCTGCCTAGTGCATGACTATATTATCCTAGGCCTGACTCTCTGGAAAAATTGTGAAATTCATCAAATGACCTCTTTTGGTGTTCCTAGATCATTCAGTCACATGATTATAGACAACGTAATTTTTTCTGCCCTACGTGACTAATTGTATAGTGTGTTGTGTGTCGCGTGTTCCTGTCAGAGGACTACCTAGTGTCCAGCTCTCATGACACACACAGCAAGGTCACTGTACTGATAATGCTCCCCTTGCATTTTTTAAAGCCACAAAAATCCTGCCACCAGAGATATATTTCTACAACATGGCCTGAATTTTCCCATTGCCTGCTGTCTGACTGAGTATGTTTTCTCAGAGGGCCTGAAGGTTGAAGGTATTTATCTTTCAGGGAAAAGAAGAAAATGGAATGTAGTCCAGTGGAAAGGCCTTTCTAGTGCCATGTGCCACAGTTCCCATAGGAACCTGATGTCAATATGGTGACCACGAGGATGTTGAATTGAGAAAAATATGTTGTAATCAAAGGCTTTTCTGACTCAACAACATCTAACAACTACAACTAGATGATATAGTGAGAAGACCAGGATCTGGCCAACAGGTGTTTGTTCCCGGTTGAGGATGTGTGTGCCTGCTATGTGGGATAGTCTCCTTGGCAGGTGGGATGAGGGCCACCTGAAGGGATCCCAGACCATGTCAGGTCCTTCCTGCTTTGGTTCTGGGTGGTAGGATGTCAGGTGAGGGAGAGATGCGGGAACGTCCTGTCCCCATGGTGTGTGGTTTCCTGCTCCAGGCTGTCCTTGACCTACCTTACCATGTCCAAGCAGGGAACAGGAGGAGGAGTCAGGGAGCAGCTCTTCCTAAGGCCAACTTCCCTCTGTGATATGAAGGCAAGTATGCTCACCATCAGTATCACAGGGACTTTCAATGAGAACACAGGCAAGTCCATAACCCTGTGGTTATTTTGGAGTGATCAATGCCTGTGTGAGTTTAGGACACTTCTTACTTCATTTCAAATGTATTTTTAGGGGCTATATGAGGCAAGAAGAGGATAAAGGCCCTGGCAAGAAGCCCATTGCAATGTTTAGATATTACTCAATTGTACCAGTATCTTTAGTCATGGATCACTGTTTAGCATAGTGCAAGAGGCATAGTCACTACAGAAACCATCATGATTACTGGCTCCTCTCTACTCTGTTTACCTCTACATGATTGCAGATGTCCTACCAGGTGGGAAAAAACATATTATAATCACAAAATTGAAATTAGAGAAGCTTCTTTGATATCATCACTGGAGAAGATATGCAGGCGAAATTTTCTGCTATGGGCAGCAACATATTTCATAGTAGACCTTCAGACCCACCTTAGAAATGCCTTCTTTACCTGATAGCTAATGAATTGTGCACTTGGGGGAAATAATTTGATTCTAACATGCACTTGTATTAAATAAATACACATGTATTTCTGCCCCCACATGTCTGTCAGTTTTCCCTACTGTGGGGGGCTTGTGTGTCATGATGAGGCTGAAAGTTATGCCACTGGTACCTCAGATACCAGCAGGATCGCCCCTGGTGGAAAAGATTCAGCTGAGCTTGCAGACTGAGACACACTAGGGAGTAGAACCTGGCAAACCACGCTGAAAACAAATGGCCATTGAAAACCCTATGAATAGCAAAGAAACACAGTGCCATAATATGAGCCTCCCAGGTTGGAGGGCCCTCAAAAGATGGCTGGGTAAGAGTTAGTTCTGCAAAGTAGAGTCTACCTGGATGGGAGAACTGGAGTAAAACCCCAAGTACATCCATTTGCTGATGTGGCATGACTCAAAATGAAGAGAAACAACTGTAAACACCCGTTAATAATTAGAACATGGAATATATGTGGCATCAATGTAGGAAAATTTGGAGTCATTAAAAGAGAAATGGAGGGCATAAACATTGACATTCTAGGCATCAGTGAGCTAAAATAGACTGACATGGGCAACTTTGAGTCAAATAATCATATGGTCTACTATGCTGGGAATGAAAAGCTAAAGAGAAATGGGGTTGCATTTATCAACAAAAAAGACATCTCAAGATCTGTCCTGAAAGATAGTACTGTCAGTGATAGGATAATATCCACACACCTACAAGGAAGGCCAGTTAATAAGACTATTATTCAAATTCATGCACCCAACACTAAGGTGACAAATGAAGATATGGAAGTTTTCCACCAGGTTTTGCAATCTGAAATAGATCAAATATGCAATCAGGACATATTGATAAGTTCTGGTGACTGGAATGCAAATCTTGCAAACAAAGAAGAAGGCTCAATAGTGGGAAAATATGGCCTGGGTGATAGAAATGATGCTGGGGGTCTCATGATGGAATTTTGTCAGGCCAGTGACTTTTTCATAGCAAATATAACTTCTCTCCAAAATAAATGGCAACTATACACATAGACTTCAGCAGGTAGAACATGCAAGAACCAAATTGATTACTTTAGTGGAAAGAAACAATGGAAAATCTCCATATCAAATGTCAGAACAAGACCAGGTGCTGATTGTGGATCAGATCAACTTCTGATATGCAACTTCAAAGTGAAACTTTGCTAACATATTTATGCCAAAGTGAAGGAAATTAGAACAATTGCACGAGAGCCAAGGTATGACCTTGAGTATACCCCACCCAAGTTCACAGATCACCTCAAGAACAGATTTAATGCATTAGACATGGATGATATAAGACCAGATGAGTTGTGGCAGAACATCAAAGATATCATTCATAAGACAGCAAAACATTATTTAAAAGACGGAAAACAAATAAAAGACCAACTCACATGTCAAAAGAGACTCTAGAGCTTTCCATTGAAGGTTGAGCAGCTGAAGTAAAAAGGAGATATGATGATATGATAAAAGGGAGATATGAGATATGACAAACAAGATTTCAAAGGCAGCTTGAGAAGAAAAAAGCAAATATTATGACATGTGCAAAAAGGTGGAGACAGAAAACCAGAAGGCAAGAGCATGCACTGTGTTTCTGAAGATTAAGGATCAGAGAAAAAAAACTCAATCCTCAAGTGGCAATTGTGAAAAATTCTACAGGGAAAATATTAAATGATCGAGGAAACATCAAAAGAAGATGGAGGGAGTACACAGAGTCACTATACAAAAATGAACAGGTAGCTGACCCACCATTTCATGAGGTTGCATATGAAGAGGAACATCTTAATGAAAGATGAAATGGAAGCTGCCTTGAAAGAACTGGTGAAACACAAGCCTCCGGGAATTGATGGAATACCAATAGAGATGTTTCAACAAACAGCTGCAGCACCAGAGGTGCTAACATATTTATGCCAATGGAGTTGGAGAACAGCTAGCTGGCCAACAGACTGGAACAGATCCATATTTGAGCCTATTCCAAAATGGGGGATCCAAATGAATGTGGGCATTATTGAACTGCATCCTTAATATCACACACAAGGAAAATTATATTAAAGATCATTCAAAAGTGATAGAAACAACATACAGATAGGGAACCACCAGAAAAATTAAGTGAGATGCAGAAGAGGGTGAGGAACAAGGGACATTATTGCTGATGTCAGGTGGATGTTAGCCAAAACAAGAGAATATCAGAAAGATGTCTATATTTTATTGAGTATGCAAAGACATTTGACTGTGTGGATCACAACAAAGTATGGACAACACTTTGAAAAATGGAAATACTAGAGCCCCTAATTGTACCCATGAGGAATCTGTATGTGAACCAGGAGGCAGTTGTTCAAATAGAAAAAGGAAAGATTGCCTAGTGTAAAGTAGAGAAAGGTGTGCATGAGGGCTGTATACTTTCATTATATCTCTTTAATTTATATGCTGAGCAAATAATCTGAGAAGCATGGACTTTTTGAGGAAGAATGCAGCATCAGGATTGGAGGAAGGCTTGTTAACAGCATGCATTATGCAGATGACCAAAACTCTCATTGCTGAAAGTGAAGAGGACTTAAAGCATTTACTGAAGAAGATCAAAGAACAAAGCCTTCAGTAAGGATTGTGACTAAGCATCACAAAGAATCCTTACAACTGGGTCAGAATCCAACTTCACAGTAGATGGAGAAAAGGTTGAGGTTGCCCATGATTTTGCCTTACTTGTTCCTACAATGCACTCATGAGGAAGCAGCAGTCAAGAAATAAAAAGGCACATTGCTCTGGGAAAACCTGTGGCAAAAGATAGCTTTAGAGTATTGAAAAGAAAAGATGTCACTTTGAAGATGAAGGTGTGCCTGACTCATGCCGTGGTATTTTCAACTGCACCAAATGGTGTGAAAGCTGGACATTGAACATGGGAAACAGCCAAAGAATTGATGCTTTTGAATTATGGTGCTGGAGATGAATATTGAATATGTCATAGACTGCCAAAGGAACCAATCAGAGTGCTCCTTGGTGGTAAGGATAGCTAGACTGGGTCTTATGTATTTTGGACATGTATTCCAGAGGGTCATATCCCTGGAGAACAACACCACATTTGGGAGAGTGGCAGGCCAACAACAACAACAACAACAAAAAACAAAACAAAACAACAAAAAAAAAAACAGGAAAACCCTAAACCGAATGGATAGACTGATTGACATAGTGTCTTCAACAATGGGCTTAAACATAAATAAGATCTTGTGCCTGGCACAGAGTTGGGGAGCGCTTCATTCTATTGTGCGTAGGATCTCTATGAGTTGGACTTAACTCCCCGGCACCTAACAACAACAACAACAACAACAACAACAACAACAACAACAAAGCAACATATATCTCCAACTGCATATGCAAAGAAGTGTTTACACACATTTCTGACTGCAAAATGAATCGGTCAGGGCCTTGTGATTGGCAGATGGGTATTGAAATATGCCACTATTGGGAATATCATTCCAGTAGTTTGGATCAAATATGGATTCTTCCCTCCTAACCACAATTTTATCCATTGTATAAAGAAACATATGAAGCCAGGAATCTTCCTGTTGTTAGTTAAATGTATTTGTTATGAGAATATAGAACTTTCAAAATAATTACCTGTGTGCTTTCACTATTTTAGTTATAACCAGTACAGTCCTTTTTCTTAACCAGAAACCTCTAGATATTTTTATGATTATATTGCAAAGCCATCATTTTCTCTGTTCTATACATTGTACTCTCTTCCCCATCACAATGCACTGTCCACAACTAAATGCCGATTTGTCATTTGATCGGCTTTGATTCCTTCTTCTTTTGTGTTAATTGTATCTTAAGGTTATATTCTTGAAGGAAAGTGGTATGGCTTATGTCTCTCATAAGTTTTAGTTTTTAAAATTTTATTTTGGTATAAATGAGTATATGAATCCGCATAACATTACTTATGCATACTTAGGGAGCCCTTACTTGAACATTTAATGCAAAGTATCCCCTTGAGGTAGACTCATCCTTGAGAAACATGGATATTCCCAATTCTTTTGTATATTATCAAAATATACTGTTCCTATACTGCTAAAAAGAAATACCTATGAGACTATGTTTAGATTTGGGATTATGCTAAACATTCAATGAATTAAAAATAACAAATTGTAGTTCAAACTCTCCATAAATGGAAACTATGCACAGAATGTTGGTGTCTCCTTTAATTGAGACCTCGATGCCCTGGTCCCAAGGTTGTGACACTATAAAATGTAGCCTTTGGGTGTTAATTATTTAATTATAATTAACTATGTATGAGGTCAGAAAGTGGAGCTCATATAATGGAATTCATGACTGGATAAGAGAGAAAGAGAGAGTCCGAGGGAATCACACACACACACACACACACACACACACACACACACAGAGAGAGAGAGAGAGAGAGAGAGACAGACAGACAGACAGACAGACAGACAGACAGACAGAGACAGACAGACAGACAGACAGAGAGAAAGAGGGAGAGGGAGAGATATCTTGATTTCTCAACTGTCTGAGGATACAGACAGAAGGGAGGATATGTGCAAACCAGGAAGAGGCACCCTACCAGACAACAAATGTTCTGGCACTTGTCTCTTGATCTACTGTCAAGAAATGTGAGAAATATATTTGTTGTTTAACTGACCTAGTATGTTATAGTAACTTCAACTGACAAATCCTAGAGACTATATATCTATTAGTAATTTTCCAATTTTAGAGCACACTATGGGTCTTTTCTAATGATAATGATAAAATTGAAAACAACCATGATATGGATATTAAGAACTTCAGTAATTTTATAAATATTTCATGTGAAACATTTTTTATAGATTAAAACAAAAGATTATTTGACAAATTATATTAAGAATACATATAATCACACAGTGAAAGTTCCCTTTGCCAAATCTAGTCCCCTTAAATAAACAAACAAGGAAATTTCTTGTTCCTAAAAGTGACTTGTCTGGGTGCCACACAGTCAAGCAACAGTTCACTTGTATCCTTTGTGGAGAGAAAAAAGCCTTGGTGCCTGCTGGTGCTACTGCAGCTGTCTTCTGGTCTGTGCCCAAAGCAGATAAAGAAAACCACAGTGACTTGTTGTGCCAGGCCACATGAGAGGAAGCTAGGGCTCAGGGTGCAGAAATAGGTACCCAGCCCCTTCACCCAGGCTCCACGGGTCAGGGCTCACTTTTGCACAGGCTGGGTGGATGTAGCTACTCAACATGGCCCCATTTGAAACATCATTAGATATTACTTCTTCCATACACATGGACTAATTCAAAATATTTTTATTCTAATCATTGAAAATATGTTAAGTGGACCATTTTTTATTCATGTAGGCTTATTGGTCTAGCTGTTTTCAGGTGCCATTGAGTCAGTATCCTATTCATAGCGACCCTATGTACAACAGACAAAATACGATTGTTGCAGCTCTCTGCTATTCACAGGGTTTCCAACAGCTGATTTTTCTTGGAGTGGATTTCCAGGTCCTTCTCCCAAGCCTACAGCACCTAGTGTTCCAGGGTGGTCTCCCATCCACATACTAACAAGATCTGACCCTTCTTAGCTTCTGAAATCTGAGGGGATCAGACCTCACCGTGATATGGCCTGCAGGCTATTGGTCTACAGTAGATGCTTTTACTGACCCTTGTTGTCTGATGGTTTCTTTTTTTTAGATTTTTGGGGCCAACAGATTACAGAAACGTATATTTCATCTCAGCTGGATGTACTCATTCACACCCACAATCACAGCTCTCTGGAGAACAAGGCAGCTGAATCAAAAGATTCATAGTATCCTTGAATATATAGCAAGGCCCTGTCTAAATGCATATATTTATGGGTTGCATGCTGTGCTACATACTTGTAACCTCAGTGGCAACATTTACTGAGGTGGGAGGTTTGTAAGTTTGAGGCCAAAGGTAGCTTGTACAACTTGGTGAGACACTATGTCAAAATAAAAAATAAAATAGGTCACTGGAGGTGGAGCTCAGTGGCATAGCTCTTGCCTGACATATACAAATCCTTGGGTTCAACATCCCAGGACTGCAAATTCGAAACAAAATCTATCTATTTTCTATCTATCTATCTATTTATCTATCTATCTATCTGTTTATCTGTCTATCTAGTCTATCTCATATACATCCACACATTAATGCATATTCAAGATTTTTCAGAAATATATACACATTTTTATATTTTGACTTAAAGTAAATATATATGTTAATAACTGAAATCATTTATCAGTGCCTTATGAATTTCAAACCATTTTATAATGAATTTCATTTGTCTTTATTCACTTCTTCATTTTATTTAAGTAATATTGGTATGTCATGAGGTGCATGTATGGAAATGTCCCAATGAAACTCATTAAGTGTGCACTAACTTAAATAAACCTGCAGCGGTATCCCTGTGGCATCCGATCCCATCAGATCTCAGATCTCAGAAGCTAAGCAGGGTCAGGCCTGGTTAGTACCTGGATGGGAGACCGCCTAGGAACACCAGAAGCTGTAGGCTTGGGAGGAGGACGTGGCAACTCCCTCCCAAAAATCAATCTTCCATTGAAAACCCTATGCACAGCAGAGAAGCACTGACAATAGTGTTTCCCCTGTTGTACAGAAGGGCGCTATGAGTCGGATGCCTACTTGATGGCACCGAACAACAACAACAATAACTTAAACAAAGTCTACTGCCATACCATCCTGGCTTATGATCCTTTCAGATCTCAGCAGGGTTAAGCAGGGTGGGGCTGGTAGATACATGGCTGGGAGACCACCTGGGGATAATTTGTGCTATAGGCTTGAGAGGACAAGGCAGCCCATTCCTGACACAATCAGGCATTGAAAATCCTATAAACAGCAGAGAAAGCACTGACAATTGGTCCAAGCATGGAACAGTGTTGGTAATATTTTTATCTCTTGTATATAGGGTTCCTATGAGGCAAACTCATCTTCACAGCACCTAGAAAGAAAAATGAACTAAAAAATACTATAAACTTTTGATAATTCCCAACCAAATTATTTTATAAGCCACTAATGGGTGGCAACTAACTGTGTAAAAACCAGGTAGCAGACTGTTTCTGAGACAATGTAAAAGACTTACCTTTAGTAATTGGGGGACCCTACCTTCCATGGACATGGAGTACTGATGTTTGGGTGTTCTTCTTTGTGGTCACTGTTGGCTATTCAGAGGAAGGTATGCCTCTGATCACTAAATATGGACATCTCATGACTTGAAGGTAAAATTGACCCCACAGGCTCATGTTTGAAAGCTTGGTTCTCAGATGGTGGCATTATTTTGGGAGGTTGTGGAGCCTTTAGAATGTGGGTCCTGGCTGATGGAAGAAGCTTACTAGTGTTTGGACTTCTGAAAGTAATAACAGGTCCCCAATATGAGCCAAGCTCTCACCTTCCTGTTCTGTCATGTTGTAAACAGCATCCACTACATACTCTTGCCACCGTGGACTGAACTCCTCAGCTCTGCCTTCCCCATAACCTTGGACTAAAACCCTCTGAAATCATGAGGTAAAATAAACTTTTCTTCATTTACATCATTTCTGGCCAGTATTTTTGTCACAGCTTTTGCAAAAGCTAACTAATGTAACACCTTTCCCTTTTTTGATCTTGTAATGATAATTTTGTAATCTTGAATAATTTGTGTCAATTAACATCTTTTTCACAGTGACACAAGGTTGACATAGTCTGCTGTTTCTGGGTATTTATTGTGATCTCAGAGAAGATCCATGATGTATGGTATTCTAATCAGAAAGAGTTCCGAACCTAGTTGCCATACCATTTGGTTTTTTTTTTTCACTTTTTAAATTTATACATGTCAATGCAGTACAGCATAGTAAGTCATTTGATGTATTCATTGTGGAGTTATTAAATCAGTTTTGATTACACATCCATCCTCTTATGTATTTTAAAGAACACAGTAAATGATATAAAAAAGAAAAGAAAAAATTATGAATTTTAATTCATGTGTAATAACAGTCATGTGCAGCCGTAGGTTGTACACTGATGGATTTTCTTCTTCCCTTTTTATTCCATTTTAAAATATACTCCTGTAGTTGCGGGGCTGGGATTAAGCTCAGTTGGTAGAGCACTGCGCTGCAATCTCTGAGGTCCTGACTTCAATTCCCAGCACCGCAAAAATGGAAGGGCCTGGCAATCCACTCCCAAGGCAATCCTGAAACAGTCAGCCATTGAAAACCCTATGAGGGTCACTATGAGTCGGATACCAACTCGATGGCACCCAACAACAACAACAACAACCTGTAGTTGCACCCTATATTTTGTGTTTTTCCTCTCCTTCTTTACTCCTCTACATTGTCCCCCCACACTTTCACCCTCCCCCAACAAGTGCCGCCTGGGGTCTGAAAATTGATTCTTAATGAGGTGGGGATGGCACACATTAAAATTGTTTGCGACACTACAAAGGACCATAATAAATAAGCAGTTGACACTTCCTCTGTGATGTTAACAATTCATGTCCTGGGAAACAGGGTATAAGAGGGAGGAAAAAAGACTGAAAGCCTTCTTAGAATGTGACAATGAAAGAAGGGTGAGATCCATTTCACACGCTCAGTGGCCTGGTACAGATGATGGGTCACCAGGGCTTCAGCTGGCAAACAGGCAGGCAAAGAGACAGAGTAAGAGGTTTTCCATGGGCAGATGATATGGAGCTTGGAAATTTAAGTTATGAATTTCCATGGGAAATATCATAGAGAAAATTCAAACTAATGTGGCATTCTAACACTAGAATATCACATTACATAATATCAAAAAACAATGAAATACATTTGTAGGGGATTTTTTCAAATGTACCCCATAACTAGGGTCCCTCATGCTAGCCTGAGGGACTGGCCTTTAGCTGACCCCAGAGCCACATTCCACTCACTCACTCCTACCCCTCCCATGGAGTGAGAAAAGATGACCCATGACCAGCCTCAGCCACATCAATTTTGATTGGTTACACCTAGCACCTATCCAACATTGAAAACCCTATGAAAAGCAGAGGAGCACTGACAACAGTGTTTCCCTTGTTGTATGTAGGGTAGCTATGAGTTGGATACTGACTTGACAGCATCTAACAAGTCCTAGTATCTCAGTTAAATAACTGTCCCTACTTGGCAGGTATGACAGTTCACCTGCTGTACCTGTCAGGAATGTGCCCTGATTGGCTAACCCCAATACACACCCCCCTCTGGGACCTTATATAAGCAGGGCTCCTGGACCCCCATCACCCCTCCACCATTCTCCATCCCTCAACTGCTGCAGGCTTAGAGTGAGCACTTGACAGGGGCTGCTTGCTGGTTGCACCCTATTTTTGGAGTAACCCAATAAACCTTCCTCTCCTGTTTCCTGCAGAAGGTTTCCCGAGGTCCTTCTTTGGTGCCTCTGGTCACTACAACAACCCGGTCCAGTGGGTCCCCGATACCCACTTGGTGTCAGGGCAAGGCTCTGACCTCTGCTGGGCCTGAGCTGAACCTGGACATCATGGCACACAATGTTGGGCTCCTTATCCACTTTTAGAAGCACCCCAGAATTTTAGGGCTTCCTAGACCTTAACTAGAGCCTCCCATGTTCCCCTGAGTGTACCAGGGGGTTCCCAAGACCCTTAGATCCCTGAGACCTAGGATAATGTATCAGGGACAATTGCTGGATGGGAATTCATTGGGCCCATCCACTGCAACAAGGACTGGAAAAGGCCATTGTTCCTTTGGGGCAACGAGGAATTGTGTCTGTCTCCTTTAAATGTGGACCCATCCCTGCTTGTCATTCGAAGCATAAGGCCATGTAGGAAGAACTAACATCTACCTCTATCATCAGCATCACTCCCCTTGTCTGGGTTCATTGTCTGTGTCTGTGAATAGGAGAGGAGCACCCCCTTTCTCACACCTCACTTTCCATCCCTAGGGCAAGATACTTAAGTCTAGGACCCTCCCTGTGCTGGTTGCACTGGGGAAAGATTCTTACCCCAATTTCTCTGTCTGCCTCCCCACAAAAAGTCTGACAGGATGGTCCCATGGAAGCACAGCCTTTCATTTGGGTGCCATTGGCCCAACAGGAGTTTCATATTTCTGTTTTGGGATGGTGAGTACCACAGAAGGCTCTTTGCTTTGGCTCAGGGATGGTAGGATCCTAGAATCCTGTGGGATAAGTGAGCTAACTCAACAAAGGCCTCACAGAATCTTCACAGCTTCCATTCTGGGGCAGAAAGGGGATCCCATGGAAACTTCACTGCCTCCGTTCAGGACAAAAAGAAATCAGGGCCCTGTGACTAAAACTAAAACATAAAAGGGGCTTTTAAGTGAAAGTTAGACTGCTGGAGCCTAGAGGGAGGCAACGAGACCAACTAACCCCACCTAGAGATGGACTCATTGTATACCTTGGCCTAAGGCACCTAAAAGGTGATGAAGCTGCTCTGGTGCAAGTTTAGCTTGTGCTCAACTCAGACTCACCATGGGTAACAAGAAAAACCCCAAAGGACCTAGGCAAGTTTAAAAGGACATTGATATCAGTTAATGGACTAACAGACACTATTGCAAGGTTTTAGGACACTGACATCTTTTAGCATGTAACAGACAATGATTTTGCTTAATGGACACATGGACACTTGTAATTGGATAATATGAATATTTCAAAATGGGGAATAAATTGTTTAAACATTGTAGAAACAATGAGGAGGTCAACCCTAGAATAGAATCCCTCCAACAAATACTCATAAGTAGGACTAAGGATATTCCCACCCAAGACATCTCCTGTTTCTGGGCCAAAGCCATGAAGCTTTACCCAGAAATTAAAACAGATGTTTTAGAAAACCCTGAGAACTGGGTCACCTTTGGCTCTATGGTTACAGCTAACAACAGGGTGAGAAACAAACAGATGAAGCCCTATTTTAGTAAGATCTTAAAAGAGCTACAGGAGGGACCTTTAAAATCATCAGGACTAGGGGAAGGCCAAAGACCTATGTCCGTAGCACCAGTTGGAGAGGAGGTTCTTGCGTTTTGAGCCAGACCCAGAGAGAAGGGACTTCCATTGGAAGTCGGACCTCAGAGGGAGAACCTCTTAACAGAAGTCAGACTCCGGGCATTAAGGGAAGGGGTGTTGCCCCTACTGGAAACATTCCACCCAGAAGTTGGACCCCAAAGGGAGGGATTTCCACAGGGTGCTGGACCTGGATAGGAGGGGCTTCCATTGGAAGCTGGACCCCGAAGGGTGGGGCCCCTGTCAGAAGTCAGACCCAAAGGGGAGGGGCTTCCCCTGGAAGTCCACTCACCACTGGGACTATACCTGAAGCTGTCCTGCCAGGGGATAGGACGGGGTTTACACCCAGCTGTTAGCTGCCCACCTGGCTATCAGGGGCCATGCCCTTCAGCCCCCATCCTGGACCCAATAAAATACCCAGCCTATCTGCTCAACCTCGTTCCCACACTGGAGAGGCCTCTCATATGGCACCCATATGAGAGCAAAGACCTCAAAGATCTCCTAACCGCCATCTGGGAGGATAGGTCCCACTCCTCATGGATGTGGGCTCTCCTTAACACCCTGAAGACAAAGATCAATACCCCACAGGACTGGAAGGATATAACAAGAGCAGCCCTTCCAGGTCCTATGTCCATGCAGTGGGAGGACTTCTACATGGATGAGTGCCAACTGAAGGCCATCTGAAACCAAAATAATGGCAATCCTGTAGGTCTTGATTGCTTGTTGGGGCAAGGGGCAAACTTTGGCAGAGGCCTGCAATGGGTAATGGGGCCCATGGATAGATTTGAGCAGGTCCGAGCCTGTGCAAGGTGGGCCTGGGATAGGCTTTCATGTGGCTGGAGAGCTCCCAGCTTGGTTGCCTTATGGCAACAGGATGATGAGAGGTGTTCCCCAATTTTGTAGACAGGGTGTCACATAAGGTGGAGCACAGGATGTCAGGGACAGATGAGGAGACAAAGCAGGTGATGCTGAGGACCCTGGTGTGGAATGGGATGTCCAATACCTGCAGGCAGCCATGCCAACATCTATGCAACAGCAGGGTGAGTGACTGGAAAATCACCACCCAGGATGTTGGCACTTCAGCTCAGTCCACCATCCTGTTGGCCCAGACAATCAGGGACTCAAACAATGAATTGCTGCCCTGAAATAGGGAGTTATAAGAATGCTAACCAATGACTTGTCTGAAAACATAGCAGCTCCCTAAGACAGGCCAATGCCCTGAGCAATGCACAATGTTATCAGTGTGGTGGTACAGGGCATTGAAGGTCAAACTTCCCCTGGGGAGGGATAACCAATAAAACAAACAGGCAGATGTCCACTTGTCCCAGGTGCAGAAAGGGACAACATTGGGTGAGGGATTGCCCTGATAAGACCCCACTTTTCCCACCCAATAGTCCCTGCAAATTCTGCAACACTGGTAAACACGGGGTCAGGGATTGTCCCATGAAGCAGCAGTTAACCTGGAGCTGGGGCAGCTCTTAGCCCCTCTTAAAAGGGAGACAACATCATCAGAGCCCTCAACCACCATGAATTGGGCAATCCCCAGATAGGACAGGTTTCCCTCCCACAAAATCAATCAAGATAGGGGATAAATTATTCAAATTTACCATCAATATGAGGGCCCAAAAGACCATCCTAAAGAGGGAGGAAGTCCCCCCAAATTGGAAACTAATTAAGGGAGCCGCTCTGCTTGAGGGACTAGCAGAAGTCACCTGCTACTCCTTTAGAACTGAGCAGGAGTTTGATTGGGCCGACCTAGCAAGACATCGTGGGAGGCTCCAACCTCTGTTCTCCAATGGAGTGCCATACAATCTGTTGGGGCAGGACCTCCTAGGGGAAATGGGTGTAATTATTGCAACCAATGGTATTATTTACATTGATCATAATCAGGAACCCAGATATTACCTCTGTTCTTCTCAAACCCTCAAATCAAACAACAGTAAAATTCCCCACAACCAACAATCATGTGGTTCCCTATGTACATCAACCCTTCCCAAGGAAGACCCCCCCAGGTACCCCTCATACATGCTATATTTTTAAAAGGCAAAATAAATATAAAAAGAATGCGAAACAAAGGTATGAAAGATCCCCAGACTTGGGAAGAGTTAATGATGACTGCCAAGACCATGCATCCAGGGAAGCCACTAAAATCTTATATAAATAGACTAAAACTATTAGGAGAAATAACAACAAAATTAAAAAACGGACCACCAACACAACTAATGAGCCTCAACAACTAGCAAATTGACCCCAATAATCAGTAGGACCACCCTTTAGTGTAGACGCCATTGGCTGATACAGTACCCCTTGTCTAGACTGGATCTGAGATGAACCAGTCTGGGTGGAGCAATGGCCATGAAAGAGGAAAGAACTGATGGCATTAAAAGGCCTGTTTAAAGAACAACTAACAGCAGGCCATATACAGAAATCCCATAGCCCATGGAACACCCTGGTGCTCCTACATAAAAAGAAAACTGGAAAATGGAGGCTTCTGCAGGATCTAAGACAGGTGAACAAGACTTTAAGACCTTGGGGGTGCCTGCAAAGAGGGTTACCATTGATATCAGCCATATCCATGGGCTATTCCATTCTGGTGGTGGATCTAAAGGATTGCTTCTATTCAGTCCCCTAAAATCCAGAGAACTGTAAGAGGTTTGCTTTCACAATATGTAACTTTAACAATGAGGGACATGTTGAATGCTATGAGCGGCTATGCCTCCCCCAGGGTATGGTCAACAGCCCAGTGATTTGTCAAGATGCTGTGGCTGCTTCCCTGAGACCAATCAGGGGATAGGGCATCCAGCTATATCCCCATGTGGATGACCTACTCATAGCCACTCCCAATCCAGATGCCCTGCCAGAATTGGAAAAAAGGTGCACAGAACGCCTCAAGAATGCTTCTTTCTCAGTCTCCAGAGAAAAGATCCAAAGAATATTGCCCATAAACTTCCTTGGGTCAACAATTACTCTCCATGGTGTAAGACCTCCAAAGCCCCAAATAACACTCTCAGGACATCTAACATTAAATGGCCTCCAAAATCTTTGTGGGCATGTCAACTGGCTCTGGCAATGGCTGAAGATTCCTACATCTGACCTTCAGCCATTGTTTGATTTGTTAAAATGTGATAAGAGCCCAACTGTTGGGGTTTTTGGCTCTAGCCCGACTAGAGTTAGGGCCAAACCCTCAACATAAACATGTGACCAGTGTCGGGAAGGAAGGACTTCGGGAGACCTTCAGATGGTTGGAGGAGAACAGGGAAGATTTATTGGGGTGCTCCCCTTAAGGAGAGCAAGGAGCAGGCAGCCCCTGTAGAGCAAGGCTCTACCCCTTTAAGTGCTGGCTCTATGCCTGCAGCATAGAATGCTGCAGGCTAAGTGCTGGTACAGCTCAGTCTTAAAGGCACAGCCACAGCCGCTGGTGTTCAGTTGAGGTCCGATGGTCTTGACTCTCGCGGCTCTCCTTCTTTACCCCCCTCCTTCCCAATGATGGGAGGAGTTGGGAGGCTCTTCGTGGCTTGCTAGATGCCTTCAGCTCTTCAGGGCCCCTGGGCTTGATCTCGCTGGCTTGCTAGATGGTCTTGCAGGAGTAGGGAGCGCTGGTCCAGGTGATGAGGTTCAGGAGATGGTCAGAGAGGTCAGGATCAAAGGAGCAATAGGTT
>VMDO01032629.1:0-18766 GCA_007922755.1 Pedetes capensis | reverse complement strand
ATCTTCTGCTCAGGGATGTCTCCATTTCATACTATGAACCAGTACTTCATCCAGTGCCCCCCGCCTCCGCCAACAGAAAGACACGTCCCCGCTTTGAAATAATGTGCCCAGACAAATGGGAACAGAACATTCCTGCTCAAGCCTCAGCCTCCCAGATGTATATACCTTTACCTCGTATGATCTTTTAAGATGGGAACTCATGTGCTGTCCCACTTGACAGTTGAAGAAAAGGCATCTGGAGTTAAATTCAGATTTAAAATTCACTCATGTATCTGGCTGTTCAGTCCCGTCCGCTGAATGCTTATTCCTAAGCCAGGCACTGAAGCAGGTCTGACTGTTCTGACCCTAGAATTCTCTCCACATCTGTAGAACTGTTGGTCCCCAGAGAACTGGGGACTTCAGTGAAGTCCTCAAATTGAAATTGGGCCAAGCATATGGGGATAAGCAAAGAGACATGTAATTGAGCTACTAAGGGATCATGCCTGGGAGTTTTCAAAGGTTTCCAGAGCCAGTCCATCTGGAACGCATTTGATTTGGCAGCTCCATTTACAGAAAAGATATGTCCTAATTCAATTTAATGACATGACTTGCCTAGCATGCATGAGGGCCTGGGCTCCATCCCCAGCACTGCATAAAACACAAAAATAAGTTCAATTCCCAATGTGGTGACACAGAGAATAAATGTATGTTGACCAGTGAGGAGACCGAGAGTGATAGGAAGGCTGGGTGATAGCATCGAGGATTACTGGGAATTCCTACCACCTGGATACCTCGATGATGGCAGGCAGTGGACAGAAATTGCAGTGGGCTTTACAGCTGACAGTTTATCTGTCACCGAGGTCTGTTTCTTTCAATTTGAAAAGACCTTGCTCTTGTTGATTTCAAGAGTCCCTGGAAGTCTAGCACTGCTGTCTCCCTCAGGCTGGCTTCCTAATTATTCAGGAGGGGGTGGAAGCATTAATTGCTTTTTCCCTCTAGATAAGGCGAGACAGTTATTTTCCCAGGTCCCCATTTTTAAAGTATCAGCAAGTGTCTCTGTCAAAGGAAAGTGCTCTTCGTCACCTAAGGAAGAGGAGGCCCTTTTTAAATGCTTTTCCTGTAAACCCATCAACTTAGTTCACATTTTATTCATTTTGGTATTTAAAGCCTCTTCCAAATATTCAGCCAAATACAGTAGCCTGTCTTTCTTCCTTCCCTCCCTCTCTTTCTTTTTCTTTCTTTCCCTTTCTTTCTTTCTTTTCTCTTTCTTTTCTTTCCCTCTTTCTTTCTCTCTTTTTTCTTTTCTTTTTCTCTTCCTTCCTTCCTTTCTCTTTTCTCTCTTTCTCCTTCCTTCCTTCCTTCCTTCCTTCTTTTCTCTCTTTCATTTTCTTTCCCTCTTTCTTTCTTTCCTTTCTTCTGTTCTTCCTTTCTTCCTTTCTTTCTTTTTTAGAGTATGTGGTTGAATTGAGGGCCTCAGACATACTTTGCAAGTGATCTACCACTGAGCTGTGCTCCCAGCCCATTTTTAATTTTTTTATTTTGAGACAAGGTCTCCGTAAGTTACACAGGCTGCCTCTGGCCTTGAACTTGGGATCCTCTTGCCTCTGCCTCCTGAGTTGCTGGGATCACAGGCGTGTGCCCCATGCCCAGCAGTTGTCCTCCCTTCTATGGTTCCACTTTCCAAGGTTTCAGTCATCCATGGTCCACTGAGGCTTGAAAATATTCAAAATATTTCTGGAAGCCAGGTGTAGGTGTAATCCAGCCACTTGGGAGGCAGAGGCAGGAGAATCGCAAGTTCAAGTCCAGAGGTAGCCTGCATAGTGTAGCAAGACCCGTCTCAAGATAAAACATTTTTAAAAGGGGGCTGAGGGTGCAGTGCTTGCAAAGTACATGCAAAGTCCTGGGTTTGATCCCTCAGTACCACCAAGGGGGAAAAAAAAAAAAAAAAAAGGAAAGAAAGAAAGAGAAAAGAAAATTCTGGAAATTTCTAGAAGGAAGCAATTTACAAGTTTTAAATTGTGAGCCACTCTGAGCAGCATGAGAAAATCTCATGCTACCTGTCTCTATTTCTCCTGGGATGTGGTCCTGCTTTGTCTCACTTCATGGTTTCGTTGTGACCTTGTCCGATGATGGTGTCTGTGTGATTTTTTGTGTCTATCAGGAGAGGGATGTGGCCTTGCCATGAACATCAGCTAGTTTGTGATGACACAGAGACCTAGCTGGAATTGCCAGGGCAGTTCCTAAGCAACAAAGACTGAAAATAATAGTCCCCGTATCCACGAGCCACTGCCAGCCCCTCAAAGCTGGTTATTTTTGTCTTGTCATGAGTCTTTATAAGATAAATTTTACTTACTATAAAATTCACACATTTTTAGTATACATTCCATGATTGGGATAAATTTATACACCTGTGCAACCATTCACATAATCCAGTTTGGGCACATTTCCACGACTCTAAAAATGCCCCCACACCATTAGTCCGTCTAGTCCCCTTGCCCACCCCTAGCATGACTGATCTGGTTTCTTCAGTCTTTAGAGTTTTGCCTTTTCCAAAAAATGTGATAAAAGTGAAGTCACACAATGTATTATCCATTCTGATGAACCAATTTCCTTTAGTGTTTTACTTCCAAGATTCTTCCACATCATATATAGAGTAGTTTTTTGTTGTCTGGTTTTTTTTGGGGGGGGGTTGTTTTATTTTTTGGAGACAGTGTCTCATTATGTAGCCCAGACTGACCTCAACTTGCAATTCTTCTGCCTCAGCCTCCCAAGGACTGGGGTGACAGGTATCTTCCCCCACACCTGGCTTTTTTTTTTTTTAATTGAAGATCTTGCTTTTGTTGTTCTTATTTTTAATCTAGAAGTCATATTATAGCCCAATTTACTCATCTATATAGTTCATGAACGTATTTCCCCCCCTTTTTTTGTGTGATACTGGCAGACTTAATCAGGGCCTTGTGCAAACTGCAAGCGCTCTATTGAGCTGCACCCCCAGCCCCTCTTTATTTTTCAGCTTGAGACAGGTCTCATTGAATTATGCAGGCTGCTTCTGGCCTCAAACTTGCAATCCTCCTGCCTCAACCTCCTGAGTTGCTGGGATTGGAGATGTGTGTCATCATGCCCAGCAATTTCTGAGTCATTAAATGTTTTTGTGTCTTTTTTTTTTTTTTTGCTTTGCAGTGCTGAGGATTGAACTCCAGGCCTGGAGTATGCTCGGCAAGTGCTCTACCACTGAGCCACCAAAGCTGTACATGGGTTTTTCAGCCTGTTTATGATAAACTCATCCTGCAATCTGGACTAACCCAACCTGGGCCTGTCCCATCTCTTTGAAATGTTTGTGAGGACAGCTAACAGAAGCCACATATGCCTTCTGGGCCAAGAACAGATAGAAGTGTGTTAGAGGAGCTGGGGCCCTGGGCAGTGGCGGTGGCGGATCCTAGCATGTCCTGCCTAGGCAGGCTTGGACACTCAGGCAGAACGCCAGGTAGCAGTTTGACTGTCTTTGCATTGGCTTCTCAAGGTCAGCAAAAAATTAAGCTCTGAAGCCGTGGCACAAATCTGTAGTCCCAGCACTGGAGAGACCAAGGCAGGAGGATCAAGTGTTCCAGGACAAGCTGGTGTGGTGGCACATGCCGGGAATCCCAGAGACTCAGGAGACAGAGGCAGGAGGATGGCAAGTTCAAGGCCAGAGGCAGCCTGTGCAACTCAGCAAGACTCTGTCTCAAGTAAAATAATAAAAAATAGGCTGGGGATGCAGCCCAGTGGTGGAGTACTTGCAAAGGATGTGCAAGACCCTGGGCTC
Source organism: Pedetes capensis (assembly GCA_007922755.1). Classification (NCBI taxonomy): domain Eukaryota; kingdom Metazoa; phylum Chordata; class Mammalia; order Rodentia; family Pedetidae; genus Pedetes; species Pedetes capensis. The sequence goes on along the minus strand of VMDO01032629.1, from coordinate 14,985 downwards.
AACCCCCAAGTACCACCAGAAAAAAAGAGATACAGCCTGCAATCTGGACTAACCCAACCTGGGCTTGGTGGTGCATGCCTGTAATCCCAGCGGCTCAGGAGGCGGAGGCAGGAGGAGTACAAATTCAAGACCAGAGGCGGTCTGCGTAATTTAGCGAGACCCTGTCTCAAAAAGTAAAAAATTGGCTGGGGGTGCAGCTTAGTGGTCCAGCACTTGCAGAGCATGCAAGCGCAAGGCCCTGGGTCCAACCCTCAGTACCACAAAAAAAAAAAAAAAAGATAAACCAGGATAGATTCACATTGGCCATGGCATAAAAGACTTTTAATATACTGTTATATTCTAGTTGGGGAAAAATCTATTTGCTGGTGTTTTATTTAGAACTTTTCTCAGAGCAGGTTTTCTGGATAGGCACTGCCAGGTTGGGGGTTTTGTTGACTTTGCAGAGTGAAGTAGTTGCCTGTGTCTTACTGAGGCTCATCCCAGACACACTCTTTGCTGAATAGTCAGACCTTCCTTAAGGGAGGGTGGTGACGGGCACTACCAGACTGTAACCATATTATTACCATATGCAGTCTTTTATTATCTCCTTAAGTAGGAAACGTGGCTCTTTCACTTCGCATTGGTGATTACGTTCAGCCCTTTAAATAGCACACTGTTAATTCTTCCCTGGTCTTCCTTAGCTATAAAACAGCACCATTCCGACCCACCCACTCGCATCTAGAACATACTCGTCTCTCATCTTCCTTTCTTTGTCCCATGTTGTCCGTCTGCCTGCTTCATTTCATTTCTCCCAGAGAGGCCCGAAGTGGGATTTTCAGAAACTCCCACCTACACATCCCTGTACCCCCACCCCTCCAATGTCTGGAATGGGGGTGGGGGATGAGGGTCTGATCACTCCCAGCCCCTGTCCTTGGCCAGCAGGTCCAGGGGATGAGTTTGCACTGCAGTGTTGCCTCTGCCACTCTGGCCCACATTTCTTTGACAAGATCCCCATCAGGACAGATGCTAAGGGGGTAAAACTAGCCCACTTCTGGCTTTGCTGCATGTGGTACAACTGTGGCTTTTGTGAGCTATGTGACAATGAGGGGACACGGACTGAATCTTCGTTTTTCCACCATATTGTATTCAGTCGTTGAGACACACAGGCTGAGCATGTGCTCTGTGTCTGGCTCAGGGCTAGGTGTTTAGAAGAAAGCTGGGAAAGGCATTTGGAGCAGTGGGCATTGTAGTCTGGGGTCATTTCAGTCAAGGTCTTCCCTGACACTTTACAAATCTGTAATAACCCATTTTTTTCTTATATTCAAAAAGGCAATGGTTAGTTTTTGCCTCCTACCCTCCACCGGGTCTATGTGTGTCATCCTTTCTGAAAGAGTAGCTGTGGTTGCTGCATGATCAAATGAGGGGTCCCATACACCAGGAATGTCACCTTGGTGGTTAAGTCGCAAGTCTCAGTTGGTGTTCCCATGAAAGAAGGGGGACAGGATCCCTACCTACCCTTCCCAGCAGGTAATAAGGGTCAGTATAACAAGGCATCAGAAGTCCTTTGGGATTGTCACCTCCACAGAGTTAGTCATTTTCCTTCCAAGTAAAATGACTTTCAAAGGAAGTTTGTAGCTTTCTGTTGGGCACAGTGGTACACATCTGTAATCCCAACCTCAGGAGGAGGAGGCAGGAGGATCTTAGGTTTGAGGCCAGAGGCAGCCTGAGTGACTTAGTGCGATCCTAACTCAAAAGAAAACATAAGAAATGGGCTAGGGTGCAACCCAGTGGTAGAGCACTTGCAAAGTATGTGTGAGGCCTTGCGTTCAACCCCTAAGAACTGCTAAATAAATAAATAAATAAATAGTCTGTAGCTTTCCTGAAAATGCCTAGAACAGAGCTCTGGGCCAGTTTTTATGCATCTTGTTTTTTCTAGGAAACTTTCCTTTTATATGGCTGCTGGTTTATTCCTACATTTTAGAAAGATAACCTCAGACCCGGGCTGCAGTTTAGCTCAGTTGGTAGAGTGCTGCTCTGCACTCTCAGAGACCCTGGGTTCCATCCCCAGCACCACCAAAAACAGGAGAATGACATGGCAATCCACTCCCAAAGTGATCCCCCAAACACTTAGTCATTGAAAATCCTATGAGTTGGACCCGACTCAATGACACCTAACAACAACAACAACCTCAGAAAGACTACAAGGAGCAGATGGTGAATTAAAGTGAAACATCCAGAAGTTACCATTTCCCAGAGTTCTCTAGAAAACCAGGTGTTCCTAGGAGACTCACCCTGGAGAGCAGCAGCTCTGTCTTCCAGGGGAGATTGGAAGTTCTGCAGGCTCAATGGCGTCTTCCGCTCTGGGGAGGAAGGAAGCATCATGGAGCAGCCCAAGGTATTTGGAGCCTAATAGCGCCCTGCTGGGCCCTCAGAGAGTATACCAGACGTTCTGTTTGATTGAGCAGCTTGGCAGTTTGCAAACTTAAACAGGATGAGGAAATCTTTTTTTTCCTTCCTGAAGCTTTTGAGAAGCTAAAGACACCCCATCTGGATTTACAAAGTCATCTTTTATTTATCACAGTAGCAGATTGTCTCATCCAGATGAGAGTGTTAGCCACTTTCCTGGGGAAATTTTGAGTCTTTGGAGTCACTGCTACTATTTTCAGATGAAGGGCCCAAGGCTTCCTTTGTTGGTGGAAAGTAAAAGAGCAGAAAGTCAAATAGGGAGCTTCTGGGAGGGATGGAAGTTAGCGATATAATTTCATCATTGTCCAAAATGACCTTTTTTTTTTTTTTTTTTTTTTTTTAACAAGCAACAGTTTGGCTGGATGCTAACTGAAAAACACCACTTGGAAGGTTATGCATTGTATGGTTCTACTTATATAATGTTCCTGAAATAAGAAACTGTAGAGATGGGAAATGAGTTAGCGGTTGCCAGAGGTCAGAGATTGGGTAAAGGGGGCTGTAGCCACAAAAGGACAGCACCAGGGAGCCTCCTTGAGGAAAGTTCTGTGTCTCCACTGTGGCCCTAGTTATGTGAAGAGACATGTGGTTGCACTAACACACATACACACACATACATACACAGGAATGAGAGCTTATAAAGCTGATGAAGTTTGAATAAACTCTGTGGACTGTTTCCTGGTTTTGGTATTGTGCTCTAATTATGCCAGATATTACCATGAGGGGAAGGTGTGTGAAGGGTTCCCTGCAGCTCCCTAGCATGTCTTGGCAACTTTGTAATTATTTGTGTAACTATTTCAAAGTAAAGTTGTTATTTTAGTTGCCTTTCTTTAATTGCCTAGAATTTGCTATGAAGCCCAGGCTGGCCTCCAACTCCCACCAATCCTCCTGCCTCAGCCCCCAGAGTGCTGGGATTACTGGGCGTAAACCACCACACCCAGCTCATTATTTTAATTGCCTTTCTAAACTTGTAAGTGTTGGCTGTGAGATTCTGGCTCTGGAATGTAGTAGGCCATGAGAGAAAGGAGGAAGGGATCTACTTCTAGTTGAAAAAGGTTTTCATAGATACACACACTCCCCTGGCCAGATGAAGCCATTCATCCCACTGGTGACACTGGTCATGCAGGAGGGTGGTGTGAACTTCTGGCAGGAACACTGGATAGGGACGGGTCTGCCCTGTTGCCCAAGAAACGCTTCTCTCTGAGAGGGACCTTGGTTTATACTCCATCACTTCTCAGGAAGGCGCTGAGAGCTGGCTGCAGAAAATAAGTCCACTTTATTGGTCATGTGGGAACATGTGCCCTGAGGATACAGGGTTTCCTATAGTGTGCTGGGTGTTCACCGTCCTGAACACAAGGCTGATTGGGAGCTGCCCAGCATCTTAAGAGAGGATCACGACCCATCTCATTATTCTAAAAAAAGATGAAAATTCAAAGTACGGTTTCCACTGGATGTGTATGGCATTGACACCATTGTGAAGTTAAACCATCCTGAGTCAGGACCATCCATATTTCAAATGTGGGGATGAAATATCCATCTTAAACATTTCCGTTTCTATGGCCATTCTTACAGGTGACTTTTCTCACTTAATATTTGCCTTGGCCATCAACTGCACGGGATCTCTAAGTCTTCCATTAGTGCTTTAATATTGAAGGCCACAGAAAGGTGGCCAGCCCTTGACCTCCCACAGGCACTCTGAAGGAACTCTTCCTCTTGAAGTGTCAGGAATCCTGTACAGTTCCATTTCTCTTCATAAAAGAATTTGGGTAGAGCCAGGCATAGCGGCACGCAACTGTAATCCCAGCAACTCAGGAGGCAGAGGCAGGAGGATCTCAAGTTTGAGGCCAGAGGCAGCCTGTGCAACTGAGTGGGAGCCTGATTTAAAATTAAAAAAAGAAAAAAAAATTTTTTTTAATGGGTTGAGGGAGAAGCCCAGTGGTAGAGCACTGGCAAAGTATTTGTGAGGCCCTGGATTCAACATCCAAGCACCACACACACACAAGAAAAAGAAAAATGAGAGAGAGAATTTGGGTAATGTTCTTTCTGTTGTTGTTAGGTGCCATCAAGTCGGGTCCAACTCATAGCAACACTCATACGGTTTTCTTTTCCTTCTTTCTTTCTTTCTTTCTTTCTTACTTTTTTCACCTTTCCCCCCTCCTTTATTGGTAAATGTTGGTGGGGTACAGAGGTAATACAACATTGGCTTTTTCCATTGTGCAACTATTACATCACTTTTGGTTACACTTTTATCAGCTTAGGAGGCTTATGGAATCCTTTGACTAATATGTAGTAAAACTCATATGCATATTTGGGTTATGTTCCCTTATTTTTCCCATATACTCATGAAGTTGCATCATTTACACTGAGATTATTCTCTCCGCCTGTAACACTCTACACTGATTCTCCTCCCCATCCAACCTTCCACAATCTTCGCTTCCATCTGCTAGTCCACTCATACGGTTTTCAATGGCTGAATTTGTTTTAGGATTGTTTCAGGAGTGGATTACCACATCCTTCTCCCATTTTTTCAGTGCCAGAGATCGAACCCAGGTCCTCAGAGAATGCAGAGCAGTGCTCTATCAACTCAGCTACACTCCAGACCAGTGTTCTTTATATCTTTTTATAAAATGTGGCTATGAGGTCTGGGGTGCAGCTCCATGGTAGAGTACTTGCCCAGCATCCTCAAGGCCCTGGATTCTCCCCAGCACCACAACTTAAAAAAAAAATTGACTGTGGCATCTTACAGCTGTAGTGTTTTTGCTATGTACATTAATTACAACACAATCATCAACATAGAAGTTACGTGGACATCTGTGTGTGTGTGTGTGTGTGTGTGTGTGTGTGTGTGTGTGACATTATTATAGGGGAGAAAAAGATCTCTGTTGATGCCCTGATGGGTTTTTATTTATTTGTTTGTTGTTTGTTTTCAGTGCTGGTGCATGAGCCCAGGGCCTTGTGCGTGCTAAGCATGTGCTGTGCCACTGAGCCACACCCCAGCCTTTGATAGTATCTTCTATGTCAATATCTGTGCTATGTGGTTGTTAGGTGCTGTTGAGTCGGTGTCCGACTCATAGCGACCCTATGTGCAACAGACAAAACACCATTGTTAGTGCTTCTCTGCTGTTCATAGGGTTTTCAATGGCAGATTGATTTTTGGGAGTGGGGGCTTCCGGGTCTTTCTCCCAAGCCTACGGCACCTGGTGTTCCCAGGTGGTCTCCCATTCAAGTACTAACCAGGCCTGACCCTGCTTAGCTTCTGAGATCTGACGGCATTGGACGCCACAAGGCTGTAGGCTGTTTATGCTATGTTGTTAGGTGCGGTCAAGTAGGTATCCGACTCTTAGCGACCCTACATACAACAGGGGAAACACTATTGTCAGCGCTTCTCTGCTATTCATAGGGTTTTCAATGGGAGATTGATTTTTGGGAGTGGGTCCCTGGGTCCATCTCCCAAGCCTACAGCACCTGGTGTTCCCAGGTGGTCTCCCATCCAAGTACTAGCCAGGCCTGATCCTGCTTAGCTTCCAAGATCTGACAGGATTGGATGCCACAAGGCTGCAGGCTGTCTGTGCTACAGGATGTTGTTTCAAAATCACATCACCAAAACCATTTCTCTGGGAAACCACGAATGTGAGGTGTCTTTACTTCCTGTTCATTTCCTTGGACTTGCCAGGCTGGCAGAGGCACAGAGGGGATGAGATACCACAGGTCTCCCAGGACCTTCCTTCTGGCATGGATGTGGGCAGGGGATGGGGATGGAGGCTGGAGGCAGGCTGCCAGGAGGGGGCTGTGGTCCTCAGAAGCCATGACCCCCTCGGCACTTGTTTTGGGGTCCCACGGTGGCTCTGAGAGTGGGAGAGAAGCCTTGTTTCTGTTATTCTACACGAAGCTCAACTCTCCAGAGGAGAGAAGGAAGGAGGCAGGCTGTGGGCACTGCCTGCCCTGTGTGCCAGGGTCTAGCCTCTTCCCAGATTGTGTTCAGACTTTCGCCATGTGTCCCAAAGTCAGCCCTCCACCTGACCTGACACCTTGAGTGTGCCACGTAATGAAAGCATTATATATGCTTTGCAAATGTTAGGTATTTTTCTTCCCTAAAAAAAGGGCAGGAAGCCAGGCTCGGTGGCGAATGCCTGTAATCCCAGCGGCTCAGGAGGCAGAGGCAGGAGGATCGCAAGTTTGAGACCAGAGGCAGTCTGTGTAACTTAGCGAGACCCAGTCTCAACAAGTAAAAAATGGGCTGGGGGTCCAGCTCAGTGGTTCAGCACTTGCAGAGCATGCAAGCACAAGCCCCTGGGTTCAACCCTGAGTACTGCAAAAAAAAAGGGGGAGCGGGCAGAAGGCAAAAATATAAGCATGAGCAGGGCCCTGCCTTTCTGTTCCTGGTGGCTGACCAGGGTGGCCCTGCTCCTGGCTGTATGGAAATCCTGGCAGGGGCCCGGGCAGCTATAAATAAGCATCCCGACTGCCCCAGGAAGGCTGGGCTCCCTTGTTGTTTTAAAGTGGGATCTGTGACAGCTTCTACCCAGAGCCTTTGCATCTGCAGTCCTTTCATCTCCCAGGCATCCTGCACAACTTCCATATGGGGCCTTTGGAAACCTTCCCACTGCCGCTGGGTCATAAGGCAAGCCACAAAGGACCAGCTTGCTAAAATAAAGAAATGATCATTTAAGGCTTTCTGTGACCTCTGTCTCAGATGCAGGCGTGAGTTTTAATAGAAGCTCTTCTGAGGGAGAAGCAGGATTCACCTTTCTGTTTTTGCCAAAAGGTACCTGTGTTAGAGACGGAAAAGGTTCATTAAGCAGTGCAAAAGCCCCAGGACACAGAAGCCAGCTGGGCACCAGGAATGTGTTGTATGTCTTGTATAACACTTGATCCCCAGGCCTTGATGTCCCTCACAGTGACCAGCAACACAGGATCACAAGAGTACCACATAGTCAAACACAAAAGGCCTCAAAAAAAATGAGTCTCTGATCGTGGCCCCAAGAATCAAGACAGAGGCCAAGAGAAGAGTTGGAGCTCTACTCAGGGTGGCCTGCAGACCCCACGCTAACCTGGGAATTCGCAGTTCCAGTCCATGACAAAATAAGAAGTTGTGGTAGGACTTAAACCAGCTGTCACTAGGCACACAGTTGAATCAGCCTGGTGGTGTGTGCATGCGTTGTTTCTTTGCAGTGCTGAGGATTGAACCCAGGGCATTGTGCATACTAGGCAAGTGCTCTACCATTCAGCTACAACACCAGTCCATTTTTCTAAGACAGACTTTCTCGATGAAGGAAGCAGCTATGTTGATTTGCATTCTGGCAGTCAGTGGCTACTGGTGTTGGGCTCCCTGCCACTCTGGGAACTGTCCTCATTATTTGTCTCAGCTTTTTTCCTTCTCAGAGCAACAACAAAGCCTGCAGCAAGATCTCCAACAAGTTGCCCAGGGCCAGGACAAAGTTCCTGAACTTGTTCTGCAGAGTGAGCTGGACATCAGACTCTTGCAGGGGAAGAGCATCAGGAAGGCCTTCCACTCTCCCAGGGCCACCCTTATCAACCTACCTGTCTGCCAGGGAAGCCACAGCTGCCACGAGGGCTCCAAGAGCCTGGGTGAAACCATCTCCTGGGCCTGGATGAAGGGAAAAAGTGCTAGCCTAAGGGATAGGAAAAGAAACATGTCTGAGACATTGGCCTGCATACTAGGCCAGCCTGGAGTCTCAGGGTGCTTCTGTGCTGTGGCCCGGTGTGGAGGTGAGAGTGGACGTGGGCAAGGGAGAAATGAGGGAGAGGAGGAAGCCAGGCAAGTTGGTGCATGCCTATAATACCTGAGACTTGGGAGGCAGAGGCAGGAAGATCGCAAGTTCGAGGCCAGAGGCAGCCTGCATAACTTGGTGAGATCCTGTCTCAAAATTAAAAAAAATAAAAAAGGGTCTAGGGGTGCAGCCCATTGGTAGAGCCCTTACAAAGTATATACAAGGCCCTGGGTTCAACCCCTTAGTTGTTGTTGTTGTTAGGTACCGTCAAGTTGTGTCCAACTCATAGCAACTCTTAAAGGGCTTTCAAAGGCTGATTGTTTTGGGATTGCCTCAGGAGTGGATTGCCATGTCCTTCTCCCATTTTTGTAGTGCTGGGAATCGAACTTGGGACCTCAGAGACTGCAGAGTAATGCTCTACCAACTGAGCAATATCCCAGCCTGGTTCAACCTCTAAGCACAGCTAAATAAGTAAATAAAATAAGAGCCAAGGGAGAGGACTTTGTGAAGCTGTTCCTTCCCCCTTCCCCATTCAGGGTGGAAGAAGCCATCTGACCCCATGTGAAGCCACCAGAGATGGTGCTGGGTGGGAGGAGGAAGGAGAAAAGAGAAGTGATGGAGGCCACGGCCTCCTGAGCAGCCCTGAGCTCCTGGGTCAGGGCAATGGTTCTCTTTTGGGCATTTCCCCAGGGAGACATGAGTAGCTGGGCGGGGCTTGGGAGCAGTGTGGCAGTCACTTCCCACACAGCTGAGCCTCTGGGTGTGCGGCTGATCTCCTGGCCCTTAGACCAGAGCAAGAAGCCATCGGGTGCCGAGCAAATGTCCAGTGTGTGGAATTGGACACTGGGATCTTTTGTAGTTGTTCTGAACCAAAAGGCCAGCAGTGCTGGTCCCTCTGCAGGTGACCCCAGCATGTCTCAGCTCTGTCACACCAGCCTCTTCCTCCCTGACCCCAGCTGGGTGGCCTGCCAGGCCCACCCTGACGCCGATGCGTTCCCCTGCGGGGCTCCACATCTGATGATGGGATGGTGGGTGAGGAGGGGTGCATCGTGACTACTGTGAAGCAGAACCGCACTCTGGGCTGCTGGTCCCAAACCTCAGAGCCCCATCACAGCCCAGCAGAGAATTGAGCCCCAGATGGCTCATGTGGGCCCCACATGGCGATGTGACGTGGAGGTGGCCCCCAGAGCTGTCGCTAGGAAGAGCGAGTTCACCACAGAGGAGTGGGGTTACTGCAGCCCTGGTGTCGCCTCCTGTCCAAGCCACTACCATCAGGCTGCTGGGGAGATGGCCAGGGGTGGACCCAAATTGTGGGAGTATTAGGCAATCTTGGTTTTATAGGAGGTCAGCCAAGAGGTGCTCTAATCAGAACTGGCCTAAGCCACGGATTACTATTTAATGAGGGAAGGAGGGGACAAATGGAGCCATTTTGTGATGCTAAAAAAACCCTCTATATTTGTTATCTAATGCCATCATTCTGAAGTAGCCTCTGATGTGGTCCCCTGAGGTTCAGCAGTTAACAGATGATTTTTTTTTAAGTACAATAGAGCGTTTATCACTTTGATCTTGGAACAGCCACCATATTCCAATCCTAGGAGTTAATCAGGAGCAGGCTGAAGTCTTCCATCTCGTCGGAAGTGCTGGCTCTGTGCCTGCCTCCAAGTGCATTGCCACGAAAAGATGCATATGGTCCTCTTGCTCGGGAACTCACTCTCCAGAGCAGACAGCAGTGATCCGGGCACAGCAGCAATAGCAATTAAGTCATAGGGTCTTAAACTTAGCTCCAATTTAATACTATGCTGCATCCTCCTGCCTAGAAATTATACTTTCATTGGCCTAAGTTGTACATGGGCCAAGCTCAGTTGGTAAAGTGCTGTTCTACAGTCTCTGAGATCCCGAGTTCAATTCCTAGCACTGAAAAAAATAGGAGAAGGATGTGGGGATCCATTCCCTAGGCAATCCCGAAACAATCAGCCATTGAAAACCCTATAAGGGTTGTTATGAGCCGAACATGGCTCAGCAGCACCTAACAGCAACAACAAGGTATATTTTGATCATCAAGGATCTATAAGTGGGGCTGGGGATGTAGTTCAGTGGTAGAGTATGTGCTTAGCATGCATGAGGCCCTAGCTTCCACCTTCCATTCTGCAGAAAACAAAAACAAATTATAACCAATTCTAATGAGCAGCAAAGTTTGATTACCGCTGACTTAAGTGATGCTTCTGAGCCATAATTTCTATCTAGTCCTTTCTCTCTCAAATCTGCAGCTTAACTGGGATGAGTTTGGCCCAGGCCCAACACATGATAAAACAGAGTTAGGAATGTCTGAAACAAGAAGGGAAGGCAGGGTGCTGAAGTCTAGAACAGGTATTGAAGAGGTTCCCAGAGCTGACTTGAATGTAAGGAATTCCATGGCATGCAGGAGAAAATTTGGATTAAATATAAGCAAATGAGGATATTTGGCAAAAGAAGTGGGGTAGCAAGTGTCTTTAATTAGTTGTGTTTTCTATTTTCCTGTTGTTGTTGTTGTTAGGTGCCATCAAGACATGTCCAACTCATAGCAACCCTTACAGGGTTTTCAATGGCTGATTGTTTCGGGATTGCCTCAGGAGTGGATTGCCAAGTCCTTCTTCCATTTTTGCGGTGCTGGGAATCGAACCCGGGACCTCAGAGACTGCTGAACAGTGCTCTACCAACTGAGCTAAATCCCAGCCCAGGGTAAGCTAAGTGGTCTCAATCAGGATCAGGGTAGGACTCCTTTATTTGCACTTGGTCTGGGAAGAGCTGTCAACTGGTAAAATGTCAAGGCTGGACTAACCAGCTGGCAGATACCAGTAAGTCTTTGGAGAACATTCTCTCTGAGAGGATAGAGGTATTGGAAACAAGAGCTCATTGGTACTTAGAAGGAGGTAGTAGTCATAATGGAACAATTGACCGGAGCACTGTGCTCCCCATGGGTGAGTGGGTGGGGTGGGAAAGATCTCATTCATTTATTGGCAGCCTTGATTAGGTCCGAAACTGAACATAGCAGGTTCACATACATGATCTCATTTGGTTTCCGCCAAAACCCTAGAGGGAAGGAGTTAGCTATTCTTTCATAAATGTGAACAAACCCAGGCTCTGAGGCTCAATAATTTGTTCCATTTTCACAGGTAATAAGAGCCAGGACCCAAACCTACATCCCCTGGCTTCCATTTACGCAGGCCCTGTCTGCTGGGACCCTTGCCTAAATTCCCATTTTGCTGGATGGTGTGACAATCAGGTGAAATGTGGACCGAACCCAGCAGCTGTTTAAGCAGAGACTGGCTGGAGCTCCCTCCCAGAAAGTTTCCAGCCTGAAAATCTGGGAAATCATAGCAGATGTGCCTTGGCAGGGAGAGGTGGTAGGTGGAAAGCCAAGGGCCTGGGGTTGGTTCCATAGGGCTGGGCATGAAGGTTGTTGCCCAGCCCTTAGGAGACCCAGGCTCCTGGGTGATGACAAAGTTATTTCTGTTGGGAGATGAGTAAAGAAAGTGTGCACAAGGAAAGGGGTGCCCCATGCAGGCAATGGCAATGCAGAAGGCTGCCAAAGGAAATGAAACTGATCTCCAATACAATAAGTAAGCTGGGAAATAGCATTGGCCTCTTTCATCCCTACTGAAATGCACACCTTCAGGGAACCAGCCCTTGTCCCCCCAAAATAGGGGGAGACAGACGTGGTATCACACGCCTGTAATCCCAGCTACTTGGGAGGCTAAGGCAAGTGGATTGCAAGTTTGAGACCTGTGTGGTTCACACAGCAAGTTCAAGACCAGCATGGGCAATTTAAGCAAGACTCTGTCTCAAAATAAAAACAGCAAAGGGCTGACATCAGGCACCATGGTGCACGCCTGCAATCCTAGCAACTCGGAGGCTCAGGAGGCAGGAGGATCACGTGTTCTAGGCCAGAGACAGCCTACGCAATTTAGCAAGACTCTGATTCAAAATAAGAAATAAAAAGTAATTTTAAAAAGGGAGGCTGGGTATATAACTTAGCGTGGAGTGCTTGTCTAGCATGCTCAAGTCCCTAGGTTCAACTCCCCACTACAGAAAAAAAGAAAAAAAAGGGGTTGAGATATAGCTTAGTAGTAGAGCTCTTGCTCAGCACAAAGCCCTGGTTAAAAAAATAAATAAATAAGTGAGGGACATCCAATTAGTGGAAGATGAAATTCCAGTCCTCACAGCAAAAATGAGATCACTGCCCACAGATCACTGGATAACAGTCCTACAAGTTACTTCTGATTTCAATTTCCTTCTTTGCAGTTTCTAATTTTCATTTGGGGCAGGGGCTCAGTTGGTAGTGCGCTGCTCTGCACTTTATTAGGACCCAGGTTCGGTCCTCAGCAACACATAAATGGGAGAAGGATGTGGCAGTCCACTCCCGAAACAATCAGCCATTGAAAACCCAATGAGGGTCACTATGAGTAGGAGGTGACTCAACAGCAAACAGCAACAACAAATAACAATTGTTATTGGCCATAAAATATTCCAATAATGGAGAAAACATCAAAATGTACAATGTGGCTGGGCATGGTGGCACACACCTGTAATCCTAGCCTTGGGAGGCTGAGGCAGGAGGATCTTGAGTTCAAGGCCAGCCTGGGCTATCTAGGGAGACTCTGTCTCAAAAATAAATAAAAAATAAAAATAATAAAAATAACAGTACAGTGTTGAGAAACCCCACGTGAACTAAGAACCTATTCTTGATTTCTCTCTCTTTTCTCTTGGCCCGGGTTTTCTAGCTGCTCAGGAAGCTGTGCGCACTTAGGGAAACTCTTTCCCTTGTGCAGAACAGAATCCCGAGACATGAAGTACCCTTTGAGGTTGTTTGCACAGACACTGGGTCCAGGTTGGTGAGAGGCTCCTCCCGTCCCAGCTTTGGCATCTCACAGCCTGGGGACAGAATGACAGAGACAACACTCCCCCAATGGGTCCCTCCTGCTCACTCACTAAGAGCCAAGGTTGGGGATGAGACCAGGCAGAAGCCACCAGCGTCCCCTTTTGCATGTGTAAAGCCTGGGCTCCAAGAGGCTGTGGTTCGCTTGAGATGACATCAGCAAGTGATAGGTTACCTTTACCCCCACTCTGTGCACATTCCATTTAGAGCACCCCCTCCCCATACTTTTCAGGAAAAGCTTGGTGCTGCCTCTAGGCAAAAGTGATTGAGCAGGAAGGAAGTGCTCCAGAGGGAGAGCCGCCATGCCCTGCAGGTAATGGAAGGCAGAAGAGAGGAAATGGGAAGGACTTGCCCTCATTCCCCTTGCTGCAAATGGAAAGCAGCTGCTTCGTGGGCCAGGTTGGTCCCTGCCTGGAGTGCAGAGGATGGGCGGCTAAGCTCCCATCCCAGCTGGTGAGTTTGGAGAATGGAATCTGGTGAGCAACAGTGAGCAAGTCGGGGTCCCCCCAGGGTGGGGAGTGCTGGCAGGACAGCCAAGTCTGGTGGGCGGAGGTCTCAGCCTGCATGGGGCCAGTGACTGCCCAGAGGACTTGACCTCTGCCCACCCTAGGCTGCCTACAGGAGTGAGGGAGAGAGGGAGGAGCTGGGATAAGGAGACCCTGGAGGGGAGGAGGTGGCCGGGCCTGCTGGAACCCCATGCCCATGACTCATCTCCCTGGCCCTAAACCCTGCACTCGAATTCCAGTTCTTGCTTGGCCCCTGGACGAGCATGTCTGTGCCAGACACCAGCGTGGAGGAGCTGTGGTCTGTGATTCCCCCACATTGGCGGCAGCGGTAGTCATATCTGTCCTTCAGGGAGGACTCATTCAGTGCCAGGCCCCACCTATGACCACACAGGAGGAGGAGGCAGAGCCCGGATTCCAACCACGCTCTACTGCTTGCTTCCAGAGATCTTCAGGCCCTCCAGCGCTTGTACTTTCTGGGTTTTCCAAGATGGTCCCAATTTCTAGCTTTCTCTCCAGCTGTCCCCACAGGGCTCTAGAACCTGCCCAAGCCACACTTCCTACCCTGCATGGGGGAAAGGTGGTCACTCTCTGTGCACCCCTGGCTGAACACACCCTGGGGCCGGTAAGAGCTGGGACTGACAGCTCAGAGGAGCCGTCATCTCTGGCAAACACACAGAACTTCATCTGAGCACCACTGCTGGGGTCTAGAAGTCAGGAAGCCACCTTTGCCCAGTTCTCACGTTGTTGCTATTAGGTGCTGTTGAGTCAGTGTCCAACTCATAGTGACCCTATGTACAACAGGCAAAACACTATTGTCAGTGCTTCTCTGCTGTTCATAGGGTTTTCAATGGCAGATTGATTTTTGGAAGTGGGTTGCCAGGTCCTTCTCCCAAGCTTACAGCACCTGGTGTTCCCAGGTGGTTTCCCATCCAAGGACTAACCAGGCTCGACCTTGCTTAGCTTCTGAGATCTGACGGGATTGGATGCCACAGGGCTATGGCTGCAGGCGCACATGTGCGTACCATACACAAACTCTACCACACAAACACCACGTACACTACCCATGCCACCCCACCCACATGTACACACCACACACAATCATACCACATACACCACCCCACACATACGCACATCAATATGCAAACTACACTCCACACCCCAGTATGTTGTTGTTGTTGTTAGGTGCCATCAAGTCGAGTCCGACTCATAGCGACCCTATGTACAGCAGATCGAAACACTTGCCGATTCTGTGCCAGGCAAACGATCTTATTTATGTTTAAGCCCATTGTTGCAGACACTGTGTCAATCCATCTGGTGGAGGGTTTTCCTCTTTTGCGTTGACCTGCCACTCTCCCAAACATGATGTCCTTCTCCAGGGATTGATCTCTCC